>RJWT010026956.1:0-15654 GCA_004365215.1 Cuniculus paca | reverse complement strand
TTTAATTTTTGAATGACAGTTAAGTATTCTTGACTGGTATTTTTTCCCTTCTAGTACTTGACATATATCCTACTTTCTTTCCATCTGTAAGTTTTCTGCTAAGAAATCTGCTGATAATCATGGAAGGTTCTCTTCTATGTGATGAGTTGCTTTTTTCTGGCTGTCTCCAATGTCTCTCTCTCTCTCTCTCTCTCTCTCTATCCACAGGGGCCAGCTTTGATCTGGGCAAGGCTTGGAGGCTGGGTGTGGGGATGCTGAGTTGGAGACTGGGACTGCAAAGGCTGACCTGGATCTACAGGTGAATGGATTTTGAGTGAGCAAGTGCTGGCCTGGAGCTGGGGTCTCTGAGCACTGACTTGGTCCTACGGTGTATTCAGAACCTGGGTCCACAGGTCTTGGACTGGAATCCAAGGCTACAGAGGCTGGCTCAGTGCTGGGGGTGGTCTGGACCTGGGAATGCTGAGAGTTGCAGAGTGATGGAGCAGGCCTGAGTCTGAATCTGCTGAACTTGGTGTGGCACTAAGGTAGACTGAATGCTTGGTCTTCAGGTGCCCACCTGGAGTCTAGACTTGTCATGTTTCATACTTGGTTGTTCTGGGACAGGTCCGGTGTTAGGGTCTGAGACAAAGTCCAGTCCTTGCTTCTCTCTCTTTCCTTCAAGCAGAGGGCATCTCTCTGTGCTGTCTGCTGTTCTGGCAGATGATGCAGACAATGTGAAACTAGCTTCCCTTCTCTCTTCCGTGTGTTTTTCTTATATCTATACTACACCCAGGTGCTATAGTATTTTATCTGGTTTCCTGAGCTCTTGTGAAAGTGTTTTCATGCATATATCATTCTTCAAATTTATGTTTTTGTGAGGGGGAAAACCCTGGAAAGTTTATCCTGACATCCTGCTAATGTCATTCCTCTTATGAGGATTTAATGAAGTAATAATACACATAGCTGTGCTTGGCTCAAAGCAGGCAATCAATACATGTTATTGTTACTATGATAAAGTAACAGGGAGCAGGAGTTAGGGCAAAATTTGTCATGAAAGGAAAAACACAGAAAAGGAGAGAATGGGGTGGGGGGGCGGGTCAGAGAGTGGAACAGGCTGTGGAAGGCCTTAGCACTTGAGTAAAGAATGTGGAGTTTATGAGTTGGCAATAGTGAGCAACTGAGGATTTATGAATAGGGCTAAGAAGATGAGCTATGTTGACCAAGATTAATCAGCGGCCATCCCAAAGATGGTTTGGAGAAATGAGAGAGTGAAAAAATGAAGAGCATTTATGAAATTATTACAAGACTTCAGCTTAGTGATAGTAAAGATTTGAATTTATGTAGTGTTAGTAGGAATGGAGAAGAAATATTAAACATAAAAATTTTAAAGATATTGTAGTTTCCAATTGTGGTTACTATAATGAAGTTTTACAAATATTAACCATGTAATAACTTTAAGAAGAAAAGAGGAGAGCCAGGGCAGGGCAGGAACTGTAAGAGCCAGACAGTAGTGCAGAATGGTAATTTCAGTTTTTGAGATTGCTAGTTATCCCAGTATTCTCTTCTCTATTGTACTGATAGCCACCCAGCTATCATTTCCCAGGTTCCTTTGCAACTGAGTGCTGCCAAGTGATTTATTTCTGACCAGTAGTATGCAATGAAAGTAATGTGTAACACTTCCAGGTTATTCCCATAATAAAAGCTACTTGTTTCTTATTCTTCTTTCCAGTTTTTAAAAGTCTGTAGGAATGTAGTTCGGAGGTACCAATTTCTACCATGTGGGTAGTCTGAATGCTATGAAACTCTAACAGAACTTCCCTGTTCTTCCAACCCCCAGTTCAATTACTAGCATAACAGGGAAGGAAAAGTTCTATAAATTCAAACATTGCCATTTTGATTTCTGTTAAATCAGCAGAAACAATATCCTAACTAAGAGAGAGATGATGAGCTGGAGGTACTGCAGAAGGTAGAGGTAGCCAAGAGAGCTGAGAGGGAAGCACTGTAGCCACAGAGATGGGCCAGGGAAGAAAATATGGACCTAAGAATCTTCTGAATAAGTCTAATGATTGAGTCATCTAGTAAGTTAGATCACTAAGGGAAATACTGTCAAGAAAGAATAGACGAGGACCATAGGGAGCCCTGACAATACATACAGTAGGATGGAGGGAGAACGGGAACAGAAGTTGAAGCTATAGACAGATACAGAATGGTGATGAATTAAGGGGGGAGAAAAGCAGGAAAGAGTAGTTTTAGGGCAATGGGGAGGGATGGTCCATAAGAAATAGTGGCCAATATTATCAACTTCTTTCAAGAGATCAACGTAAAAACCGAGAAAAGATCACAAAATTCGAGGTACTAGAGATTACTTATGACAGGAAGTGATCAAAAAAAGTCAAGATATGCTCAAAGTCATCTGTTTCAGAAGGTAGAGGATTTTATAATAAAATTTAAGCGTTCAACCTAAAATAATATGTGCAAATTTATATATGGGAATCCTTTTCTGTCCTGGACATGGAGTTTTATTCTCCCCCCAACACTATGCTCTGTATGGGCTGGACTTAGCTTCCGAAGATAGAACATATAACAGGAAAAATAAATGGTGACTTCGCAGAGGAGAAACTTGACAAACCTGATCTTCACCAAGTGCTGAAGGTCAGCACCACCAGAGATAAGTCACATGGATATAATGTACCTCCTGATAGGATGCAATGAGAGGGCAATTCAGCTCTGTGGTAGTCTTTCCCAAGCCCACAGCCCAGGGTAAATATGAGAAAAACATCAGAAAATCTCAAACTGAGGGACGTTCTACAAAATACCTGAGCAGTACCCTTTAAAACTGTCAAGGTCATAAAAAAAATGAGGAAAGACTGAGAAACTGTCTCACACCTACGACTTAGGAGACTTGAGGGCTAACTTCCGTGGCCATTCTGGATGGAATCCTGAAACAGAAAGGAAAAACGAACATGAATGGCAAAATCTGGAGTTTAGTTAACAGTATTGTACCAATGTTAATTTCTTAGTTTTGACAAATATACCATGGATATATAAAATGCTAAAATATGGCAGGCTGGGCGAAGGATGTACTCTCTGTACTTCCTATCTTTGTAACTTTTCTCTAAATCTAAAATCATTCCAACATAAAATGCTTATTTAGAAAAACTATACAGCAAGAGCAGAGCATACTAGGAATAAGCAAGTGCAAAATATGAAGTATCTGATCCCCTATTTCTCCTCTCTCCCCTTCCTCCCTTCCCCCAAGAAAAATTTTTCCATTAGTCCATTATTACAGTACAATGGAATGTTCAATTTCACACTGTGTGTGACATTCCATGCCAACTAGAATAGCTAATGCAACTTTACATTTATGACTCTGCTTGGGTGTGAATTATTGTGTTTATGAAAATCTCCATATTAATGTCTGATTGTAAATCATTCTGCCGACTCCCTTTATTAATAGCTCAATTCCCACTACTCACTGCCGCAAGCCATTCAAATTACTGCGACTGTACTGGAGAGGGGCTGCTTCCCATTTGTTTTCCGTCTACATCTAACCGTCCTAGGCTTTGCGCTTAAGCCTCCATTCTCTGACCTGCTCAAGCCAGTTACTTCTGACTGTGATTCTTTCTTGGTGAGTTCGGGCAGCTTCACATATCTTGCTCTGTTTCTACATTTCTTGATCTTTAGAAACACCCAGTGGAAGGTGATTGGGCATGGATTCTGGAGTCAGAATAATTTGGGTTCAAATACATAATATATACTAAGTTCTTGAATCTCTCTGAGTTTCAGTTTCTTCACCTACGGTGGTAACCGACATACCTTGTAGAGTGATCAAATGTAACCAGGTGTTATACCCTTGTACTCCCAGTACTTTTAGAGGCAGGTTAGAGTATAGTCTGGGAACTTTAGCAACTTACTGGAATACTGTCTCAAAGTAAAGAATAAAAATAAGAGAGGCTAAGGATGTAGCTCAGTGTGAAGGCTATGAGTTCAATACTCAGTACTACAGAGAGACGGGGAGGGAAGGAGAATGGGGGGCGGAATGTGATGTGACGATGCCTGTAACATTGTTAGCACAGTTCTTGCCACACAGAAAGCCCTAAGTGGTCTTTGTGTTATGGTGATTATACTAAAACTAACAGTAACAATATCGACAGTGGATAGAGCAGAAGGAATTTGGGCTGGCAGCTGGAAGGTCTGGAGTCTTGCTACTATAAACTGCACAGATGGTTATGGGAAAGTCACTTTACATCTCTGACCTCTCACTTTTCCCACTTGTAAAATGAGGAAGAAGCCTCTCATAAGGTTCTTGACTAGGGCAAACGTCAGTGTTCCAAGCACACGACAAACAGCCCACCCTGGAAGTGGCCCCTTCATCCCTTTTTCCATTTCTCCCCTTCCCTCCAACCCTTTCTCCTCAGTCAGATACTGCCCAGCCTGGAATGCGGCTCATGGAGCCCTCAGGAAGGGGCCAGCTTTGGCTCTTCCAGGCCTCTTCACACAGCAGCCATCAGGCCCCCTGCCCCAGCCCCCTATCTGGCAGAAGGGGAAATATGAAATCTCAGCAGGCAGGGAGGTTTTTTATGCTCCTGTAAATCATTAAAGTGGCCAATATTTTCCTTTGCTGCACTTCTCTCACCTCACAATATTTTTTTCCCCTGCAGTGAAATCCATACCCCCAGCCTAGAAATGTGGGCACTTTATAGAAAATCTTTAGCTTGTACCAGCACAAATGGATGGGTCTTATTTCCTGTCTGCAGTTCATGGTGTTGCAAAGGCATTGCCAAAAACTATCAACTGAGACATAAAAGCAAAAAATGGATGGGGATGAATGTGGGCATGTTCGTATGTACATTTACAAACATGATCCAGCCTGAGCTCAGAGGGAAAGTTCACACAGTGGCCTCCTAGCTCTCAGCCCATGCCAGAACCCCTATGCAAGGAGGTGGGAGGGCGGGGAAGGACCAGCAAAGGGATCTGAGGGACTAGGGAAGGTTCAAGATCCCTGGAATACTTCCCTGATCCTTGTACCCTAAGGTTGGAAAGCGCACAACTAAAGGACTAGTTTTTGCGTGACTTTAAAAAGAAAAAAGGAAAAACACGTTCAACCCTTTGGAATTCTTTTAGTGATATGACATTTCCTAATAACATTTGGGTGAGATGGCTTAAAGGGGACAACTTTTTGCTATCATATGGACTCTTATGAAGGAACTAGTTACCTCCATTTCGTAGATGAAGCAACCGAGTTCTGCAGGGAAGAGGTGATGCACTGGGAAAGATCACACAGCTGGAACTGGGGCAGTGGGGACTCAAGCACGCTTTTGTGAATCCCCTTTCAACCTTCTGTCTGCTCTATCACATCACCTTCTGGAGAAGTGGCCTCCTTGAGCCAGGCTTTCTCCTGATCATAGGGCTCCCAGTCAGTGTGAGCAGCAGAGAGAGGAGGCACTGGTGGAGAAGCTGCGGAGAGTAGGGGGCCACTATCATTCATCTGGGTCCTCCTTGCCCTGCCTCGCACTTGGACAATGCTGGCTACCTGCACCATTTATTTGTTTCCTATGTGGCCTTATTTGTGCCCCTCTTCTTTGTATTTAGAAAGAGGATGATGATGCTGGCCTCACCAAGGGTTGCTTGATGGGGAGTCATGTGATGAAGAAAAGGCCCTTCTTCTTCTTCTCCTCCCCTCCCTCCTCTCCCCTCCCCTCTCTTCTCTTTTCCCTCCTTCCTTCCTTCTTCACTCCTACCTCTGCTCATTCCTCCTTCCTATTTTTCTCTTCTCCTTCCCTCCCTTCTGTCATCCCTCTCTTCTGTTCTTTTTCATTACTTGGCGCTTTGAACCCAAACAGCCTGAATCGCTCATTGCAGGAAGCTGAACTGTTCCTTTCCCCTGCTTCTCTCCTTCCGCTCAGCACACACTACTCTTACGTTCCAGGCCAGTCAGTTGGCCCATGGGTCACTCCCTGTGACCAGACCCAGGCACCCTCATTCGGCCACACCCCTCCCCACTGAGCATGCTCTCCCCTTGGATACGACTGCACTCAGAGCAAGCACTCCGCCCAGCCTGCCTAGCCTTCTGCCATTTCAGGCCTCCTCCACAATGCCAGGTCTCCAGGCTCTAGTTGGAGCTGCCCACTGCCTCCCTTACCGTGGTTATGAATTTCCCAGAGCAGGAATCCTAATTACAAATGACTCCCCTAAGGGCAAGTCCGGAGCCAGTGCTCCCAGGGCCAGTGAGGTTCCTTCTATGGAAAGAACGTCCAGCTCCACCAAGCGCACGTTGGCACCTCCTTCTCACCGCTAAATGCTCCTCATTGCTAACCTCCCTCATCACCCCGGCAGTCTCTGCCTTGGACAGTCCCTGTTGTCTCCTCCACTCCCCACCCTAATTCTGGTCTCTGTGTCGCTCCTGTCCCATCACATCCCCCTTCCCTGGACAGTGCGGATTCCCTGGAGGTGAGGGGACAGTGGCTGTTTGCTTTTTGTTCCTCCTTAGATGTTCTGTTTGTTGAGTGAATTGTTTGCTTCCTGGCTCGGAGCTGGTAGCTGACACGGCTCACCCGTGCTAATTAGCTAAGCCAGCTGGTGCATGGGTAAGGTTTTTCTGTGCTCCTTAGTGTGTGTTGCTTTTTTTAAACATGATCAATACCCTCTCTGGCTGGGCTGTCTCGCACACTCCTTATTGTTCTCCTGTTTGCATTGTGCCTGAGTCCTAGTCAAGGACTCAGTGAGCCTCCGAAGACACACTTTTCCGGAGCCTGGCGCTGAGCCTGGAGCTGGGGAGACAGCACAACAGATGCAGCACGACCTCTCTGCCCCAAGCCTGCCGCTTACAGTGATTTTCAGTAGCTGTGGACAGTGCACAGAAGCCTACTTGGGCATCTGACAGTTGGGTAAAGATAAGAAATTGCTGTGTGACTCCTGGGCAAATTACTTTCCCTCTCTGGGCTTCTGCTTCCTTGCTTGTAAAAGGAGGTGTTAATTACTAGTTTTGCAGTGGGTGCCCTGTGCCCTGATTCTGACAGTTTCAAAGCAACTTCCAGAAATTGGGACTCTTCTGGTGGGAGGGTCATGAGGAAAATACATTTACAAACAAGATCTCAGTTGCTCCTGCCACAGTCCTGAAGATGAACCATACTCACCTTCGGCAGGTGGGCCCAGAAGAGGCCCCAGTCAGGCAGTGACAGGCTGAAGACCCCAGGCCCCACCTCCTGATCATCTTGGCTCCCTCAAGTCCACTGTGATTGTTTGGAAGAAGATTCTCTGATTTTCTCTCTTGTCCTGTTATCCAGCTGTAGTGATTGGTTACTCAAGGGGCAGGCTACAAAGAAAATGACTCGGCTAGTTCAAATATGGTTTTATTGACAACTCATTCCAGGGGTTAGATTTTTCCTGCTGCTTTCTTTGGATTAACAGTCTCTTCTGAAAATTTTGAATGGACCATGCATGTGCTAGAGAGATTTTCTTATTCTCCAAGCTAATACATTTCTTCTGCTCTCAAAAAGTGGTAATAACAATATCCCACTTTTATTGAAATCAGTATGTGTCAGATATTATAACCAAGCATGTGACAGAAGTATTTTATCGATCCTTTCAAAGTACATCTGCTATCCCCATCTGACAGAGACCTGGAGAGGTTAAAAGACTTGCCCAAAGACACATAGGTAGAAAGCAGGGAAATCTGGAAGCAAGCCCTACACTTTCTGCCCTTACACCTTCTCTTCTGGATCCCCTCTTGATTCTCTTATTTCAGCGTTCAGCACCCCAAGAGCTGACTCTTTGACCACCTCTGATGACAACAGGAAAGAGGAGAGAGGACTCTGCCTCAGGGCCAAGTCCAGGTTTCCAGCTCTGACTCCATGGGCTCCTGGTGAATAAATAAATAAACTCTCCAAGTTTCTTGTACCCAACTTCACAGAATTACCATGGAGAATAAATAAGATAGTGTTCATGAAAATGCTTTGAAAACCATAAAACACCCTAGGAATATTTACTATCATGTTTTGTCCTGACACTGACCAAGAAAGAGAACCAAGTTTCCTCTGTGCAAAGGAAGTGTGCCCTCCTCTCATGCAATGCCCGCCTCACCCCAGCCAGCCCTGCTGCTGCCCCTGTGGACGTGGCAGCCAGCCCAGCCTCCCCTGGCACTGGCCACTGCAGCAATCTCCAGCTCCCTGACTCTGGAGCCTCCCTCTGGACACAGAGGAGCTGGAATGGCTGAGTCAGCGGCATTTTCTCCTGTCTCAGGGCTCCCTTAAACCTGTTACTGAAATTGGCTCCAGAGTACTGCAGGTCTGCTTGCCATCCAGCAAGTCCCCTGGGGTGTCCCCATTAATCACATTTGCTCCCACTCCTCTCTCTGGCCAGCTCTGAGGCAGGTGCATGGAGTCTCTGTGTGTGTAGGTGTGTGAGAGACTGTTTGTCCCCTGGGAGTAGCCAGGGACTAAGCTCCCTGGCAATAAAGAGATTTGCTTCTTTCCTGATAACCAAAATCCATCCCCCTTCTTCTAAGAAAATAACAACCCCCCTTACCCCCATGATGCATCTCTGTGTCTGGGAGAAACCAGCTATTTTAGTTCCTTGCAACATGGAACAGGCCTTAGAGCTGCCATGCATCAGCCTGCTAGGCTGCTCTGCTATTAAGAATATCCTCCTCTAGTTTATTGGCAGGCTCCTGGACTCCTCACACAACCTAGGTGGACTTCAGAGCCCAGGAAGCATCTTGTGGTGCTCTGCAAGGCAGCTGACCCTCTCATTTTGGGCTGGGACCCACCAGAACCTTGCCAATGTCTCCACCCCACTCAGCTCCCTCTGCCTGAGGAGCCTGAGAGTGCCCCTCTGGGAGGCCCAGAAGTGGCTCTGCCATGGCACGTTTCTTGGAAATCTTACAGGTAATCATGTGAATTTTATGTTCCTTTTCATTTACAGAATACAGTGTTTGTTTTCATATAAGTGTGTTTTAACCCCAAATTTTCAAGTAGAATTGATGCCCCAGGAAGATAGATGTGTTTATTCAGTGTCTTTATACCACCTAAGTTGCCATGATTTTCCCCCAGGGTACAAGTGTTCTAGGTAGAGAAGTACATGCGATAAGAACAACGGAAAAGGCCTGAGTCCTCCCATCTTTTCCTCCCCACTGGCTTCTGCAAAAGAGCTCCTGTCTGTCTGCTTCCTGTGCACACAGGTCTTGTGTACTCGATACTAGGAAAATGGAGAGAAATGAAGAGCTGGGGAAGCTAGGAAGGCTACATGGATCCACACGATCTGTGGAGGCTCCAAAATGTTTGTGGAGCAAATTCTTTTCCCTTTCTGCCCATAGCTCAGCATTATTATCAATAGTCATATTCTAACCAGAGAGAGAGAGACAGAGACAGAGAGAGACAGAGACACCTTTCCTCAGTCCCTAACCTTTTCTAAAGGGCTATTAAGGTAATAGCCTCATTGTCATTAATATCTGCCTGCATATCATTTTTTACCAGCCTGGAGTAAAAGGAAGCTGCTTTATAAGGTAAGAAGTTCTTAGCAGTTATGACCCTGAGAAATTTGAGAGAGATGAACAACAGAGCTTTCTCCAATTCTACTCACCTCAAGGGGAAGGTCAGTTCAGAAGAAAACTGACATCGGTATCGAGTAGACCAAAGAAAAGTCTAGGGATATCAGGAAACAAAAGTGGGGAAAATTGATTTGGCTGAGAGGAAGAACTTTGGATGATCAAGACGATTCAGTCTGAATTGGACCAGTAGGAGAAAGTCCCCAGAGGCCAGGCAACCCTACTTAGAACAATTTAGAGACAACTCCTTGCCCAGAGGCAAGAAGCCAGGTGAGGCCATGTAAGTCTCTTGTAGCTACCTTCTTCCTTCCCACACTTGCTGGAAGTTCCTATAGGTGAGATAAATGATGGGACACAAAGGCACAACCTGATATAATATTCGCAGTATTTCTTAGGCAGACAAGGGAAACATTCAGCTCTGTGATTTCAGTTGATACAACAAAGCCAAACCTTTATCACACACGCATACGAGGAAGAGCGCTGTAAACATCTCCGAGAGCTCTGCAGACAGCCCCGTAAGGAGACACATTTCAATGGGGGTGGCAGGGGTGGGGAGGAAAGATGAAGCTTGCCAAGACACAGCGCTCTGATTTGCAGGGAGCATAGCATGGATATTTCAAATCATTTCCTTTTCGTTAGTACCTAATCTCCCAGCTGTTCTCTGAGCTTTGGTTCAAATACTGGGAAACAGTCTGCCTCAAATGTAAAAGCCACAGGGCTCCTTTCAATTATGTTGTCTTGTTGCATTGGAGTGTCATGTCAACCCAAACTCCGTACAGTTTCCAGGAGAAGGGAATTTTGTCTGATGATGAATTTAAAGGAAAATGAGTCATTTTTTTTTTATCAAGGCCACTTAAAATTAAACATAGCTTGGAGTCTGGTCTTGTTTGAAGTAACAGAAGTATTTAAGGCAGATTGTCACAGTTGCTGTCCCTGCTCCCTTCTACATCTCTCCAGGCTGCAAGGTCTGACGTGACTAAGAGTCATTGGGCATCAGGGAAGTGGTACCAACATGTAGCACCAGAGTCTCAGTGGAACTTTGTTCTATTCCCATTAACTGAATGCAGTGCTTTGAACTGTTACATATGCCTGTTCCCATAAATTAACTCATTTAGCCCGACGAAGCATATGGGATTAGCCCCATTGTTCCCTCTGTAGAAACTGAGGTTCAAAGAGGTGAAAAAAATTTGCTCAATTCCAAATTAAAAAGCTATGTAGCCAGGATTTATGTGAATGAAGATTTTCATGTCAAAACTTGGACTCTTACTGTTCCAATAGAAAGTCTCATTCCACATTCATGTATTCATTCATTCATTCCTTTATTTATATACTCAACAAACATGCATTGGACATCTACTGTGTGCCAGGCACTGGGGACATAGAGATGACTTAGACATGGTCTCTGCGCTCAAAGATTGCAGAATCTAGTGGAACTCATAGTCTAGTCTTGAAATATTTATTCAACAAATATTTAACATTTAGTAGAACAAACAACTGGCCCAGTGGAGCTCGGATCTTAAGCAGCTGTTTTCCTGGCCTGTAGTTTGTTATTGCTGTTGTTTTATGAGTGGGCAGCATGCCCATTACTCATGCTCAACAGGCAGGAGAAACCAAGGTGCGTACCCAGAAGGCCTCATGCTGATTCATTAAGTTTGGAGTGGGACCCAAACACCATTCCTTTTAGAAGCTCTACAGGTGAATCATCCAATTGCCAGTTGAAACCCAGAGCTGGGAGGAGACACATTCCTAGAGAGTGAAAGAATAATTTAGCTTTTCTGGTTTTTATTTTTTACTTGGGGCTTGGGAAATTAATAAAGAGGATTTTCTCCCATGGTTTAGGATTTCTTGGATTACCATATTAAAAACTAGACTAGACATCAGCTGGCAAATGTCACATATTTGCCAGTGGTTGAGAATTATTTGTTTAAATTTATTGACTTGGCTGAGTATTCATCTTAGTTCCTGTCCTATCCCATGATCCTTTGTAAAACACCTTCTAAAAGGCTTCATCCTGTGCCTCCCATTGCTTTTGAAAATATCATAAACAATTCCTCCCCACATTTTCCTCTTGCCTCCCTTGTCTACCCAGTGGTGCCTGATCTTGGCCTCAACCCTGACATCTGCTCCACATCCACTTGCCTTCTTTTTTCTCATCCCTCTTAGGCCATGGCTGCATGGGGAGTGTACTCCAGAAGTAACCTGTCTCTCTCTTCAACCCTGACTCTGCGAACTGCTGGACCCCGCTTAGTTTGGCTTAAATAGGGGAGGCCAAAACACTACAATGATAATGATGAAAGGAACAGAAATAAATAGCAAAGAAATGGTGATAGTGGCAAAAAAAATTGCCCTCTTTCCCTCTCCCTATACATACATCTTCAATTCTAATGATCACTTAGCACAAAACAGAGAATTACCTGGAAAAAAAAATAAGAGTTCAGGGAATACAAGTCCTATTACTTAGTCCAGCTATTTTACAGACAGTAAAAGCAAAGCCCCCAAAGAGTAAGTACTTCTCCCCGAAGTGGCCAGATCCATAGAGCCCTCCTTAGGAAACAAACCCAAAGCAAACACGAGAAGCCCTGGTATCTGTGTCCAGCCCCTTCCTGAACACACACCTCCAGATGGTCGGGGATGCCAGCTCCCTCTTCACACCACTCAGCTGAATACCAGGACATGTGTTGTGGTAGAACCAAGCTGCACACAATTTCCATGGTGGGTCAGGCCTGCAGTGCAGCCAGGCGGCCGACAGAATGTCAGCCAGCCAGCCAGGGGGTCATTAGCATTCAGGAAATATGACAAGCCTCAGCTCCCTGTCCACTGCCATGCACCATGCATCACCGTACATGACAGGAGTGGCCCTGGCTGGAGAAGGGAATCAAAGCAGGCCATCCCTGCAGCTGCAGGTTAATAGTGGACGAATTACACACTTGGAAAACAGTTTTCCCCTCGATGCATTATCTGGACCATTTCAAAGCCCTTTGTCTGGGCTAAGCTGGCTGTGGGTGATGTTTGCAGGCTGGGGACTTGCAGAAAAGATGTATTTTCTGACAGAGAGAAGGTCACCTGGGTAGAGGCCATTACAATGTGTTGCGGTCGGGTCGGAATTTCCCAGATCCCGATCGATGTGGTCTCAGGGCATTACTCAAGCATTGGGATTAGAACGCTGGCCAAGAAAATGCTCTTCAAATTGGTGGACAAGTCACACATGCCATGGGAAAGTCATTCTCTCATTTACCCCTCGTCCTGCCAGTGCTTCAAGTTGGCCCCCACAGGTCACGTGAAGCCTGAATAAGGAGCTCAACAGATTGGGGGGTGAAGGGAGGAGTGGGCTGGGTGGAGAGCTGAGCCTGGTGGGGGAAGGACTGAGTTCTAGCTCCAGTTCTGTCCTAGGGTCATTGAATAACCTTGAGGTCACTTAGCGCTCTGCACCTCAGTTTACTCATCTATAAAGTGGGACTCAGAACACTCATTTATATGTATGTGTGTATCTTTGGTCATTAGACACAACAGATGCAAGACCTCTTTGAAACCTTAAAAGCGGTATTATCTTCTGTACATAATTTCAGAAAACAATATCCCTTCTTCATCAGATGTGTGGGTATGAACAGGTTAGATTTGTTCAGTCCTCCCAGCCAGCTCACCAAACTTAATGCTGGTAGAAAGAATTCAGACCAAGCTCAGAACTATGAGTGTCGCTTCATGGTGGTCATTCCTAGGCACTAGCCCAGTCTTGACACATGGTCTCCTTGCCAACTCCATTTGCTCTAAAATGTGTTGCAAGTGCAAACTAACCCACAAATCTAGCCCTGATGTTGGGTGGTAGCGTAGTCTCACTAACTGAACTGTAAGATTTCTTGGTTCCAAAATGCTGTAACCTGTGCTTTTAATCACATGGATACAATGAACTGCACCTGTCCTGAGGGATTTGGAATCACGTGGCTCATCAGACAGATACCCAGGAGACAAACTTGGAACAGGAAGGGCTCAACTTTGTCTTAAGTTTCTGTTCACAAGGCACAGGTGAGCTGGCTCTCTATGCTGCTGTTTAACAAGCTCATGCTCTATCCGAGTCTCACTTCCTCATTTGGGAAGTAGAAGGAGCACCAACCACTGGAGATTGATCTCGAGAATCCAAAAAGGTGGCACCCATTAACAGCACTTAGGCTATGGTCAGCACATAGTGGGTGCTGCCTGGAAAATGTGTTCCATTGGCAGAGGAGGCCCCAGGGGAATCAGTCTGAGAAGCCTCTGCTCTGCCTGAGCAAAACCAGCATTTACATCAAAATACACTCCGGTTCTTTTGTCTGCATTAGTGTTGCCTTCCTCGGTGGCTTCTGTGCCCTTAGTTGGAAAATAAATAAATAAACACGAGATGAGGTGAGAGGTTGGAGAAGGGATGTGGCAAAAGACAAAGAAAGAAAGAGAGGGAGATTGATTTCTGGGTAGAATTTATATCTTTTTGGCTTTTTCAAAGGTAAATGAATAGATTGTTGTTGTTTTTCAGCCTGCCGCTGAGCGTGTGCAAGCGCCTCTGTTATGTATAGACCCTTTTAAAGGCTTCTGGAAGCAATCCCTAACATTTTCTATAGGTGCAGACAGATAATTGAATGCTTTCAAAGACCACTGTGAGGCAGGGAAAGTTCAATTTTGCTGTGTGCTGGTGCCGGCATGGACTGCGTGCACTGTGTGTGTTTTCCCGAGGAAGTTGATTTTCTTTTCTGCTTTTTTTCCACTCCTGCCCCTTCACCCCTTGTCCCCCCTGCCCATCTCTGATGAAGCATTTAGACAGAGGACAAGAAACAATATATAATCACCCCAAAGTCACACCAAACAAACACAGCCAAAGCTCCCAGCCACTTCTCTGGCTGAGAATGAAAAGCACTGCCTCTTTGCTCAGGGGCTAGCAAGCAGGGGGGCCTTTCTGCTCAGCTATTATTAGAGCCGATATGGCAGAAGCCCAGGCAGCTCTGGGCGATGGGGGGTTCTTGTTTTAATTTGTTGCCTGTACAGGCAGAACAAGTGACATGGGGAGAGAGGACGGGGGATTTCCTCCTGCTGCTATTTCTCTACAAGACAGCTCTCTCTCATATTCTCTCTCTCTCTCTCTCTCTCTCTGTCTCTCTGTCTCTCTCTCTCTCTCTCTCTCTCTCATATGTTAGCATCAAAAAGGGATGTCTGTGCATGCACGCATTTATGTATTTATATATATGTTCATGGAAGCATGCAGGGGCTAAGGCCTGGGTGTGCCTTCTGGGTCGGACAAGAAAATGCTGTGTCCAGCCAGTAAGAGATTCCTTTTAGGGTATCAAGGAGAGATACACAGAGGTTTGAGATAAGGAGGCAAGGAAAATACACCCCTCCAGAGTCATTGCAAATTCAGCTAACACAGATCTGTACAAATGATACCTAGTTTAGGTCTCACAGTTACCCTTTCAAATATTGCCTTTCTTGTTCCATAGGTAAAGAAACTGAGGCTCAAAGATATGGTGTGAATTACCTAACGTCTAGTTCAACTGGCTGTAATTCCAGTGCAATTTCTGCTCTATTTGGCTTGTCCCGCTGGGGTGTGGTTTAGAGTAGAGAGTCTCTTAAGGTTTCAGATCTAAGCACTGGGGACGATTCAGCAAGGCTCTTTCATGTGGAAGGCAGAAGCAGAGCAGCCGGTACAGGTCCATCCTGCAGGCTTAGGAAAGGGATGTCCCCAGCATTCCTATGCATCACTATTTGCCTCCAATATAATGACATCAGATACCACCTAAAGAGGGACAGAGTGTTTGCTGAGCACCAACAGGGGACTAAGAGCTCCAGGGATGTGTTCTCCTGTCCTCATGCTGTAAGTCAGGATGGAGCTCATTTACTCAAGACACCAATAGTAAGTGTCCAGGCTAGGATTCTAACCCATCTCTCTTCTGCAAACTAAGTAGTTTTATTTCTCCGGGGCTGTGCACAGTGACACTGACTCTCTGCCTGACTTTAAGGCTTACCACATGGTATCATAGGTCATGCTTTTCTCATTGCTGTTCTTCTAGATCAGACTGAGAGGGCACCTCCCCAAGCTGCATATCTGTCTTCTGGGGGGAACACATCACAACCCCCAATAGAGGCTTTTTTTTTTCCTGGTTTTGCTGTAG
>RJWT010026955.1:0-15651 GCA_004365215.1 Cuniculus paca | reverse complement strand
TGGTTTCATTTTCTTTGCTATATGTCATGGTGCTGAGGAAACAGGAGAGAAGATATAAATGACTGGGAGGGAAATCTCTTTATTTATTATAATTTATACCACTATCCGATTTGTACCACTATCCAAAAATACTTGAACCAGTTACTAGTAATAGGAAGGACAGATTAGGGAATAAAAATGAAAACATTGGAAGGTGATTAATTTTTAAATGCAAGATGAACAGAAGATCAGCCCTTTATTCTTTGTTTTCCCTTCTTACTTATATAGGTAATTTATGCAATTCAAGTGTACAATAGCTTAGTGATTAAACAGAAAATGTTAGAGAACATGTTATAGATTTTTCCCATTTCTTTCCCCTTTTCTCTTCTATACATTTCTCTTCTCTTTTTCTTTTCCCCTTTCTCTTCTATACATTTCTCTTCTCCTTTACTTTCTTTTTCCCTTTCTCCTCTCATCTTTTATTTACAAGAAAACAACAAAACCCAAAATAGTTGATACTGACCAATTTACTTTTACATAATATATCCCAACATTGTAATTTTATTTTTAATCATAACATTATGCTTTGTATTGTGTTTTTTGATGTATTCTGAAGACAAATTCTGACTACTATTTTAGCAAAAAATTATGTCTTCAGTATTCAAAACAAAAGAACTTCCTCTGTATATCCTTTGGAAGAATTGCTTATGTAGGTTTGTGAGTCCTAACAACCAAACATTCAAATAGAAATTAAGGATTAAAGATGCTAAAACAAAATACTATTTTATACCATCTGAGGTTATTTGGTAAAATGACAATTCTTTACAATCCCATCATACCTTATAGCTGTATTCAGTGGGTCTTTTACATTTTAGTTTTAGAAATGTTTCCCTTTGTGTTGAATACATAGTTAAACTTTACACTTTTTATTTTTACTAGTACGTGTTTTCAGTACATAATGATTAAATTCATTGTGAGGAGTTGGTACATATATACAACACATCTTAATTCTTCTTAAATCCTCTTCCCCTTCCTTCCTTGTTCCTTCTCTCCATTTCTTGGCCCTCTTCTCATTTGCAAAAGATTTGTCTTTTTTCCTATTATCAATCTTTTATTTTGCTCTTTAATTTGTCTATATTTTAGGTATCATATAGGACAAACCATGTGGTATTGTGTAATGTTTAAACTTTTAAAAGTCATATATTTACATAATATGTATTCTTTGCTAAGAGATTGTCATCTTTTTCCTCATAGATTTTATCATATATTCTATCTCCTTAAAAATATCCATTTCATTGGTTTATAAGTTTATTTTCAGTCAAGGAGTCAGATTATATTATCTATTAGTTATAACCTGAAAATAAAATATATTGGTGAAAACTTAGGTTAGAAGCAATCCAATTGTATCATGTAATATAGTAAAAACTTAAAATTATATAGCAGAATTTGATGTTATGTTTGTTAAACATTTATCACAAACCTGAATGAAGTTGATTCTTTTACAAATACTAATCGAAGTATATTCTTTGCTTTCAGTGTTATTTTCCCTTGCAAAAAATGATCCCCATTTTTTTCTTTCTCCCTAAAACCATAAAAGTTTACAGTATGTGGTTCAACTTATGGGTTCTACTATTTAGTCTTATGACTAGTTTCGGAAATGTAAAACTTTCCCCATTTACCTTCAAGTAGCTGCCTATAAAATCTTAAAGAATAGCTCTAAAGGGTTACATGATTTATGAAACAGAAAATTCACCCATAACTCCAAACAAACTGATGTAACTGCACTTATTTTTGCATATTTTCTACCTGTCCTTTTTCATATGAATCTAATATGTCAGCATTTTTCTGATTTTTTATTTTTATTTGTCAATATTTAATAATCATTGTGCTATTATAAACACTAAAATTTTTAATGACTTGCTTTTGAATTAACATTATGTAATAAGCATTTGCCCTAAACTTTATAATATTCAATACAGTGAATGTCATAATTCAAGGAGTTTCTTCCGTGGTACTAATTGCTTTGGTTTCTTCTGGTTTTCTCCATTATAA
This sequence comes from Cuniculus paca, assembly GCA_004365215.1. Classification (NCBI taxonomy): domain Eukaryota; kingdom Metazoa; phylum Chordata; class Mammalia; order Rodentia; family Cuniculidae; genus Cuniculus; species Cuniculus paca. Next base: position 13,620 of record RJWT010026955.1, on the reverse strand, counting down.
GTTATGCTTCAGTGACTAGCATTTAATATCTACAACAGACAGACACACTCAGACAGAATGGCAAAGTGGTAAATAGTTACTTTGGGATAATACGTGGAGTGTACACAGAAATTCTTTGAAATACTTAGGTAACTCTTCTTAACTCTGGTTTGATTCCAGAATCATTTAAAATCATACTTTAGGATGAATGGATTTGCAGAATCAAATGTCACATATATTTTGGAAACTTTCTTTTAGCATTGCCTCTTTTAGGACAGTAAGTGATACAGCCTTATGTAAATGCTTGTTTCATTGCTCAGTTAACAAGTGATCTATGAATAATCTGTGTAGAGGAAAGATTTTTACTCTTTGCTGAATCAGGTTCTGAACTGAAGCTGGAAAGCTATGAAAATGCAAATAGTGAGAAATCAGAAAGGAAGGGAAGAGATACTGCACTTAGAAAAATATTCATGCTAACACTTTTTACCATTATTTTTGGAAATATTTACACAACACAAAAAGAATGGAAATAAAGATAAGTATTTTTCTTGTTTGATTAGTTCATATCCTATAATCTCTGTAGAGGAACCTTGTTATTGTTAGTAGATTTCTGACATTGTAATATGTAAAATCATAGAATCAAATATTTTAAAACTCAATGGAAGCAGATTTTTTAACCCAAATTCTGCAAATTTTACAGGTAAAAATATGAAAACTGAAGAACAGAGGTCATAGTTAAGTTGATGACACTAACAAGCAATAGAACAACTTCTACAGCAAAGTTCTTTTTGTTTATATTTCTAGTCTAAAACACCATAATCCAAGTCTATTCAATGAATGTATTTCCTACGATTTTCACATAAGACTGATTTCCAGTGACTTGACTATTTTGTTTTATGTAGTTCTAGAAATTTTAATCAGTGGCCTATCCAAAATATTCAAAGTTATTTGACAAAGTTTTCACAGGTTAGTGTGTATGCTGAAAAATTATTTTGAGGAATATCAGAGTTCACTTCAGAAATAGTTACAATTGAGAACATTGATTTCAGATTTCCTGCTGATTTTGCAGCAAGAACCTTTTGACTAACTATTGTATGTCACTGGATATTTCTTTTAAATGCTGGGGATTGGAACTACAACACATTAAACAAAGTAAAATCTGACCTTCTATTTAAATGGGGAACCAATAATCAACTGATCAGTGTAACATAAACTAGACATGAATATATGTAGTCATAGAATAAATTCTTACTGGGCAGATCCTGACATAAATTTTATAAATTATTAGTTTAATATATATCCTAAAAACATCTCCCAATCCAGACCTGGTAGCATAGCCCTGTAATTCCTACACTGTGGAAGGGAGAGGAAGGAAGGTTGCAAGTTAAAGCATAGGCTGGGCGTTTAACAGCTTTGTGAAAGTCTATACACACACACACACGCACTATATATATATATATATATATATATATATATATATATACACATATATACATATGATAAAAAATGGGCCAGTGATGAATCTCAGTGTGAAGGGTCAACAACCCACTGTTAAAAAAAATTTCTCCAAAAAAACTATTTACATAGTGACCTAAAACATAAAATATGCTGCTTTCCCCACTTAGTTGCCAATATTGTATGCACTGAAATTCATCTTCACTAAATTTGAAAATGATCTTCTGTTATGCTCATATTAATCATTCATTTATTGAATTATAAGTAAAGAACAATTTCTCTCACTTGATATCTGAAGAGCTCTATAATTTCTACTTTCTGAATAGTTGAACTGGTTCTAAATAAAAAGTAGTGTTTTTTGCTTTTGAGTTGGGAGACTGTCTTTCCTCTTATTTTAGAAAAGAAAAAAAGCATAAAAAGTTGTTCCATGTGAAGAATGATCTCAGCACATTTATTCCTTCTGACGGAAATCCTTATTTTGCATATGGGAATATTTCCGTTGACTTTGGTTTCATAGAAGTGTGTGGATGTTTTCCTTCCATGAATAAGAATGAGATGGGCTCATTTCAAAGTATTGAAAGAAAGTTGGTGTCTTCCATACACAATACCAATCTTAATTTTCTTGCTGCCTTATGCTGAGGCAATGTAGAGAGGCTGTGAAACAATGTATTAAACTTATTCCCTCAGGATTTCCTTGAGGTGATTATTTTCTGAAAGCACTGTATTCCTCTTGGCACAAAACTTATTTAGGGCAGAGGGCTTTAGGATTCTTTTGAATTAGATTGTTGTTTTACTTTTGCAAAACTCAAAATCTCCTCTTATAAATAATGACATCTGTTTTAGTTTTGCCATGTCATTTTGGTTGCAGGTGGATAGTTACCTTGTGGATAAGCTAAAGGTACAGGATACAGATGTGGTATGGGTCAAATTGTAAATTTCTTTAGTGGAAAAATAAATATGCAATACAAGGTAGATCATCACATCTTATTAGAAAATTATTTATATCTAAATTGTACTGATTAGATTTAATGAATTAACATAAAAATAAATCCTATTATTCATTAGTTTTAGATGACAACTGTATTATGAAGGTTACTTCTCAATAAAATTTAATGGAGTTCATTTTAAAATTCAGTGTTAAGAACTATGAAATTAAAGGTAGTATTTTGACTTACAAGTAGAAATCAAACGTGAAAACCTCACTGTGGCACATAAAGTACCTTGATTTGATATATTGCGGTGCCACAGCATGGTATAAGATTTTGTTGTAATATAGTAGAAGAAGATTTTTTAAAGTAAGTGATTTTCAGCTTTTTGCTAATTTACTGATTCTTATTTATATAATTGATATATTAGTTTTCTTATTTTTTGTTAGCAAGTCTCAAATTCCACAGTTAACCAAATGATATTGGAGAAAATGTAACATTTATTGAGGGTTTAGAGCATACAAGGCATAGTGCTAAGCTCTTAACTCAGTAGGTGAGGAAAAGATAGACCATAGACAGTACAGGTGAGTACAATGACATAGTTAAATGATGGGGGTCATGGTTTTGAACTCATAAATATTGGACTCAAAGGGTAAAGCTCTTCGCATTGTGTTATTCCCATTAGGAGAATATTTGTTTCATTATGTGGGGAAAGGAGACTGGGGGAAGAGGAGATACTACCAGCTATTTGAACAGATGAATTCTTGTATCATAAGCTTCATGAATGTTTTAGGAACCACTGTTTTGAATTGGGGCAGAGAATCAAAATCATTTGTTCTTTTATTTATCTTCTGTGTGGCTCAAGGTAAACAGTATTCTTGTTTTTCACAAAATGTTAACCTTTTATTGAGACTCTTCTACATTACAGTCATTTTTTTTATTACCAAATCTTAATTATTACTTCAAATCTGTGGTGTGGAGATGGAGAAATCAAGGCTTGCTAGCTGGTCCAAAGTTGACAAATGGTCGGAAGTTCAGAGCTTCCTATTATACCTATGGATGTTGTAAGGTGAGTTACAGCATGACAATTTTGTTCCATAGAGACAAACATTTAAAAATCTGTTACTTTATTTCCCCAAGTCTAATAAACAAGGTTTATAAGTTCTTGCTCCAAATCTAGAAAACAGTAAGATTTTAACTTTTTTTTTTTTATTTTCCAAGACATTTTAACCTGAGTTCTCAAATGAAAAAAAGTGTGGCATTTTTCTGGTACCTTAAGATCATAGGAAACACAGAAGTAGTGATCTTATGACTGCCTTTTCCCACCCGTGTGAACCTACTTTTCAGAACCAAAATATCATTTTTTACCAGTGGGAGATTTGGGGAAGCATTTTAGGTAACAGAATAGTCCATTTTGACACATGTCACCATTATTTCATTTCAGATATGCTTCAGGTCAAACGCTATTCTTGGAACACTATTTTTCAAATAAAAGCTCTTTGTGGAACACCCAAAGTGGAATTTGATGCTATGTTTCCCTGAAACCGATACCAAGGACACATTGCATTCTCCTAAGAACACAGACAGGGGTCAAAGTGGGCTGAATCATGCATGAACTTGTACATTAACTGTATTAGTTTAAAAATTACCAAAAATATGGGTAAAGGAATTAAAAATTTTCAGGTGATTACCAGATTGAGCTTATAGTTTATAGTTTTAAGAAAGTAAAAGAAAGCTACTGGGAGATTTATTTTTCCCATGGCCTTGCTATCTACATTAAAGTAACAAATTAAACAAGCTAATCCCAGTATAGTGAACCATGGAAAAAAGAACCACGAAGTTTCTACCCCTAAATACCCAATATCTGCAATAAAAGCAGCTTTCTCTGTATAGCCTGAGTCTATTTTTTCAACCATAATTAAGTGCTTTGCACTTATTTGGCTAAATAAGGTATTCCCATTTGTTTTGAAAATGTGCTTTATAGCATTTGTTACACATAGTCTCTAAGATGAGAGTTATGATTCATAAACAACTTTCTACCAAAGGATTTACAAATTTTAAACACTCCCTATTATTTTCTTAAAATAGAAGATGTTGTTCAGGGAGAAAGAGAAGCTAGAAAGTAATAATGTCCATAGATGTCAATTCAACATGTTCAATGTAATTTTTAAGCAAGACTTTTTAGTATTAAATTATCTCTTCCATCCCAGATATCCAGATTAGAAAACTTTTTTTCTCTTGTTACTTACAAAAGAAAGAGGTAGGTACTTCTGTGGGCACTTAACATGACTTTTCTTATTAAACAATCTTATATGTAGGTATTGTTACCGTCAGTTTAACAATGAGCAAGCCTGGCTCATTGAAGTTCAGTAACTTGCTCAAGGTTATAAATGTAAATAGCAGCATTAGAATTCCAAAATACTTAATAAATGTCTGACGAAATAAATGGAAATAATTCAAACAAAATGTTGAATTGCACTTATCTTGCCCAAAATCCAAATACAAGAGGCAGTTTTATACTATGGAATGGTAGTAAAATTTGTATTTTAAGGATCATCGTTCAGTGTAGGAATACACAAACTAATAGAGGGATATGCAGGTGACTCTAAAGACTCATTCTCACACCTGATTATGAGAGTTTCATCAAGGCATGGATTACATGGGTTAGACTAATTTAGTGGAAGAGCAATCATATAACAGAGGCTTAAACTCTGGGGATCCTTTCCCAGCAGCCATTCCAACCCTCACCATTTTTGATCTTGACTAGAGCTGACATCGTTTCCTAGTTGCACAGGTTCTGCTTGCCACCTGGTTTTCATTTAGGTACAATTTTTAGAGGGCGGGGGCACTTTTCCTTTCTCAAAGGAAAAGTATCCTTCCCAGATATGTTCAATTTAGCACATATACCAGTAAAATAACGAAAGATTGAAGGAATCAAATGTGCTCTGTTAGTTTGCTGCTTGTCAGTTTCTTACCCAATAATCATCTACTATTTACCCCATGTAGCATGTATGTCAATGTCTCTCTGCACAATGTAAAGGTCATAGTGATTAAACTTTTATTAATTGCATATGTGTTAACATTGGATGAGAAATCTTTGAAGCTGAACTGTTAAAGCATATTCTGGTATCAACTATTCTCATTTTAGCATTTTGTTTTCTGCTGACTTGTACCTGATAATCCCCCAAATGTGAACACAGGCTACTCTCAGACCAGCTTCATCAAAATTGAACTAATATTCAAAAGAAAATGTTATGCACTTGGATAATTAAGTGTGGACCATCTCTGTCAGAAAGAAACACATTTTGGGACATAAAGAATATCTTGCATAGAAATGGAAATAGGCCATTTCACATCAGTATCTTTCTCTCTCTTCCTGTTCCTCACTCTTGACATCTTCTCTCTTTTTGACTTTTATTTCTCCAATGAATACTCTGATGAAAAAAAGTACAAATGTACAATAGAAATTATTTCCTAAAATTGTTGCTGTATCAGCTTCATGTTATCACAGCCTATGTTTTGATAAAATATATTACTTATTTATAAATTCATTTAACTTTCCTTTTTGACTCTTACTTTTCTTCCATGAGACAAACACTCAATTTTCTGGAAAATTCAATACTTGAGGAATGCTGATTTGTTAAGGAAGATGTAGAAAATAAACAAGTCGTAATAGGAGGAAAACCTATCTTTCACTTTATTTCAAAGGGATCCCAAGTGATTTTTTTCTCTCATTTTTCAATGTCCAGTATTGTATTAGAGAAAACAATAATTATTTCAGTAAATTGAAATATATAATTTAAAACAAACTGATGTACTTATTTTAGTGCTACTTTTATTATGTTGAAACCCTCAAATTTCTACTACTTATTATCAATATTATTTATTACTGTAAAGTCATTCCTTTAATCAGTTAAGAAATAGTTTTAACGATTAATGATTTCAGTTCTGGAGAAGAATGAAAGCTTCTTTGATGCTGTCGGTGAAAGTGGAACTTGAAACATTCTCCAAGGAAATCTTGTAACATTTACAAAATTTGAAATACATACAATAAAATACAAAAAGATGTAAGGGCATGCTGTGATTTCTAGCTCTCTTCCTGACAAAACTAATCACAAGTTGCAGCAATTGAGGCACTCGTTCAGTGCATTAGGTGTGAACATGCATATGCTGCAATTATGGAGATATGTATACATCCATTTGAATAAAGACTTTTAAGATACATGATTATATGAATAGCATGGTACAGAAGAATAACTGTTGTATCATCATTTATGTTTTTTAATGAATGGAAATGCATGGAAACCATTTCTGGACTTCTAGACAAGTAATGATTAACGCTGGCTCCTTTGTGGAGAGAGTCTCAGTGGTAGAGGGTCATGAAGGCTTTAACTTTTTACTATATACTTCTCAGATCATTTATAATATCGAGACATGTATGTATACTTTTATTATTTTTAAATATCAAGAGGCTAATGAAGCAGATCATTTGAGTATTACAATATGCTATTAAATATAATTTGTAAAATACTGGCTTGTGGTTGACCCTAGTAAAACACTGTAATATAAATGTAGGAATAACTATATGTATTTTCAATGCAAAAAATTTTTAAATTATGGGATGAGAATACCCAGACCAAGATTTATGATCGCTATATAGAATTGCATATGCAGAATTTAGAAAAAAGTGCTTGCTAGTATATAAGAATGAATAATTAGCGGTGCTTGTTTGTTTTGGCCACAGCAGCCAGTGCAGTTTAATTAACAGGGCTTGGACAATGAAAAGAAGCAATAATCTTGGGTTCTCCAGGATGTCACTGATACAGATTCTGTTTCCCCTTCTCCCTCTGGGAAAGTTGGAAGGATCCTGTGGATTTTTGCCCAGTCAAAGGAATCAAAGTTCTCTTGATGACATAGCACTGTCTGCTCTCCCTCTTTCAGGGTCCTGATGTTCTACAGGGTGGATGTGTGGGCCCATTATCACTGCACTGGTGACCATACCAGCTGTCCTCTACTTCCAACACCAATACCAGAGATGTAGTAGTTAGGTTCTCAGGGTCCCCAAAGAAGTAGAAGGACACACTCTTATTCATTTTGAACCTTCCTTTCAGGTATGATCCAAAGTCCAGAAGATAATTGAGATTGCACCACACAGTACAGTACTGAAAACTTTTTTCCCTTTTGATATCCCCCTTTTTTCTCTCTACAACAAAATTAAACTCGAGTGTCATGAAAAGCAGCTGTTAGCTGAATTTTACTACTTTGAGAAGTTAGAATAAATTTGAACCATTGCCCTGCTAGCTTTGGAGATCTGATGTCAGCTTTAGTATGTGTCTTGTGAGATTTATCATACTTTTTAAAAAATAAAATGGCAGCCATTCTGGCCACATACACAATGAAGCATGCCATCAATCACTATGATTACCAAGATGCTGAAATTTCCAAATGTTGTAACTGTTTTCTGTGATTCAAAACAGAAGGTCACTAATCTGGATAACATGCAGTCATTCCACGTATTTCAGCTTGGAATCATTATATTTACTTAATATAATTCTTAAATGTACAAGACTTTGGTAGCATGGATCTGCATTCTGACTTTACTATTTACTAATTGCATTACCTAGTGAAAATAAATTATCCACTATCTTTGAGACTCACTTGTCATGTCTAGAAGTTAGTGTGAAAAATATTAATAACAATAAAAATTGTGAAATTTTAGAACACTATACTTGGCACATAATAAAAATTTTTTAAATTGCAGAACTTGGATGTTTAATATTCTTTCATAAATTCTTTAACGGTGCCACAGTACACCAGTCACCACAAATAGAAATAATAATTTAGATTTTCTGGTACATGATATTCCTTTTAAGAGTAATAAACATCTTATAATGATGACAATAACTATATAATATTTTAATGTCAGTTATGTATAGTTACTTAATAATTTTATTATGATTTTATTGCATTGCAATTATAATAAAATTATATGACATGCACAATATCACATGAGTCTTTTCTATAATATTATTGTGCAGTATATTATCACTATTAGTCTTTTCTATTATATGCATTTATCTTTTTTTATATCTGTACCATGTATTCTTTTATACCTGAGGTCTTAGTTCATGCCCAAATTGCTTGTCTCTCTATTCTTGTAATAATCACATATTTTTTTCTTTTTTTTTTCTTGGTGCTGACTTTTTATTTCCAGTTTCATGTCCTCTAAACTATTCTCCATAATGGAAGTGATAGTCTTTCTAAATTACAAATTTTTAAAAATTTCTCTTTAATTTACTATAATTCTGGTGATTCTTAATTTTTTCCAGAGTAAAGCCCAGACCTCCAAGGAAAGGACACAAGATGTCTGCGATCACCCCTTTTTCTCCATCTTACTACATTTTATGAATTTTGACCTACTTATATAAAGTCTTTAGTTAATTTCATAAATAAGCCATGCTTTTTCTCATATATAAAAGTATATATATATGCATATATATATATATATATATATCCTTTTATTCATGCTGACATTTGTGCTTCAATCTTGATATCTAGACATCTCAATGCCATAGTTTTTTAGATCACTGCAACCTTGTGTTTGAGAGTCTGGTGGAGCCATTAAATCCTGTTACAGGGTGGATGATGGAATCACTAAGTGAATAGTGAGTACATGAGACAGCTTATGGAGATCTTGTAAAATATTGTGATGCTGAATGTGAAGTGATAACTACTAATTTTTTAGAGTTGTTTTGACTCTTAAATTCTAATATTTGTAAGTGAATCCCAGTAACTTAAAGTGTATGAAAGAAAAACATTTTTGATAGTACTTGTAATTCTAAATTTCAATTATTTCTTTATAGATGTTCTCTGTCTTTACTAGACTAAAAATTTCTGAGGACCAACACTGTGTCTATTTTCTTCATTATCTCTAGAATTGAGCTTGTATAGAAAATTTTTCAACTTTTGTTTTGTTTTGTTTTAGGCAGGATCTTGTTATGTAGTTCAGACTGACCTTGAACTCAAACCAATCCTCCTGGCCCAGCCTCCTAAGTGCTTGCATTACAGGCACGCACCACCTATGTCCAGCTCAATATTTTTTATTAGTTATGCAAAATATTGAGTTTCATTGCCACACTTCCTTATATACACAGAATACACTTTGATTATATCTATCTCCTCTGTCATCCTTTCACACCCTCCTCGCCTCCCTTCCCCTGATACTCTTCCATTTTTCTACAAGTCCCCTTTTGCTTTCACTTCATCTCTTTATCACAGTTAGTTATCTTTCAAATAACAAAATTTTAAATTTTTTTTTGTATTAATCATCTTTTGGAATAATTTTGTTTCTTTTACTTTCTTTGAGTTTACTTTGCTCTTATTTTTCTATTTTACTTAGATTCACAAGCATTCAATTTTAAACAAATTTTCGCTTGATTTCAATGCTCTGAATTTCCCTCTGAGCACTATGTTAGTAGCATCCAATAAATTTTGATATGTTGTCTTCATTGTCATTATGTTTATTTCAAGATTTCTTCTTTAACCTTTCAGGTTATTTAGAAGTGTATTATTTAATTTTCAGTGTTCTTCAGTACATTATTGGGGGGCAGTTATTTATGGTATTGTGATCAGAGAACACACTCTGCATTTCTTTTAAAATTTATGTATAATTATTTTAATTGCCTAACACATTATTCATTATGGTAAATATACCAGAATTCCTTGAAAAGTAATGTATTCTATAGATACAAATTAGGTCAAACTTGTTGAGGTGTTACCTAAAGCGTACCTGTATTTGTCATACCAATTGCTGAATGAAAGATTACTATTATTTTTTAACTAGATTTTCCTTTTAAGTAATTAATAGGTTGGATTGGAAAATACATAAGGATATGAGTTATTTTGCTGAAATAAGAGTTTTAGAGAGTTGAGGGTGTAGCTCACTGGTAATGAGCATCTTCAGCATGTGCAAAACCCTGGGTTTGGTCCCTAGCACTACACATAGAAAAGAATCAGGGATACATGAGTTAAATTATTAATGTTTAAGGGTTGTTTCCTCTTAATTATACATTCTTCCTAGTATGTTAAGCATTTTTTAAAAGGTTGTTTACTTTTTCTATGGTGTTGTTTGTCTCAGGGAGAAATGAAAATTGTAAATTGACAAGTTTATTTCCATTTTTATCCTATAATTCCAGAGATATCTAAAAAATATTGTGACTCAGGACAAAAGAAACATACACTATTTTAATAGTAATAGTAGTTAGTACTCTGAAAAATTCAATATATAAGTACCTTATTTTAAATTGAAGAGCTGAGTTTATTGTTAAATTTTTTATTAGTATATATTTGCAGTACATATGATTCATTCACCATGGAGGATGGTACATGTATGTAACACATCTTCAAAACATCTAAAATATTTTAAAGACTAGATTATTTGTCCAAAGAGCTCATGTGAAAAATTCTAACAATTATTATTTAAAATATTGTCTACCCTGTCACTAGCTAAAATTTGGCCAAAGAAAAGTAAATACTATAGTAAAATCTTTGACAATTTCTATTGGGTAACTTATGATTTTTTTCATCATTTATAATTTTAATTTTTTACAGTTACACTGTTTTTCCCATTCTTATTCTAGCAAATTTTATCAGTAAATATCTTCTTTTTTGTTTCGGTGCTCATGTTACATACATGAAGGTCTCAATACCATAAACTTTTCCCCTGCAACTTGCCTTTAACCACATAGTTCCATCTTCTCTTCTTGTATAAGAGTGCACTTAGCTCGAAGTGTGATGATTGAATCTGCATATTCCTGTGCAGGACAGAAAGAGTTTATTCCAGAAAGTACCATGAGGTTGTTCTTTCACTAGGACTGTTCAAAACCTGTTATTTATGAAAGCAATGGGAAGCATGAACATTGCCAGAGAAAACTAGAGTTGCTGGTCCTTAGAGTTTCCTTGATTATCATTGATTATATAAAATTTCTAGGAACACTGTCATGTTTCAAGGACTATTCTAGGTTCTGAGACTATGTTAAAAGCAGTGATAACATTCCTATTCCATTTCAATTCCATTCCAAATATATGCATAAAATGACTTTTTATAGACTAAATTTTCTTTACTGAACACCAAAAGAGCCTAATGAATATATCTGTGGAATGATAATCCTATAGTAGCTGTTTTATAATAGTACATGCATAAAATAATTCTTTATCATCAGGTATTTTCTGACTGAATTAAAGAGATTCGAGGAAAAAAGGCAAAATATGTTTTATGTAGTTGTTGATGTTTTGGACATTTTTAAAATTGTAAGTGTTCCTAAATGTAGGGTCCTATTTACTTTGCATGACTTCATGTAATGGTTTCACAGAGATATAAAATCAGAAAACAGAGCTTTTAAAAGTAGTTGACCAAAAATCAAGGAGTCTGCAGAGAACTGAAGAAACTGGCTTCAATAAGTTTATGAGGACATACACTTATGTCAAATAATTTTAAATCTGTTTAATAATTATGTTCTTCCTTTGTCCAAATATCCATATAATAAAATTCTGATTGGTTTATTAAGTGTATGATTTATGATACCACTTCCATTTTTTTATAATCTCCTCTATTTGTAGTTCAATTCAAATTAAGAGCAAGTAGGGAAGTTGAATAATAATAATTGACTTTTTCATATCATTTCTCCTTCAAACTTCCTATTTGTATGGGAATTCATTTCCAATGATGGTTAGTTTAGATTCAAACTAGCTCACACTTTCTTAGAACTGGAGTGGCATGGATTTTTTTTTAAGATTAGTTCAAACATTGCCACAAAAGTTCACATTTATCAATATTAGCCACGACCCTATCTCTGTTGGCTTAGCTATTAATTCAGTCCTTCGAATTGTCGGGAATGTTGATAGTGTGTTCAGCTTTGATGCATTGTGGCTCTCCCCATGCAGAGATGAGTGTACTGCTGATTGGTGCTTGTCCAGCTCTATCACAAAGCACAGATTCTTTCATTCTCTTTTGACTTTGCCTCTCATCCTTGTAATTAAGACTCCTTTGATTTTGTTTGGCAACTCACCATCTACAGAAGACAAGGGCGAGCCCAGAAAACTGGCGCTTTCACAATTTCACAGGGTCCTTGATTAAATTCTGTTTAATTCTGAGAATCTTAATCAAGGTAATTATCTGACTGAGGGTGTCTGCGTCTGTGCTCGCCCCTCTGTGGTTTCCTTCAACAGCTGGAAGGTGTTCTGAATGTGGCAGCTCTCCACAATAGGCCCACTGTGGAGGAGCAAGGCATGCTTCGTGGTTCTGTTGAACACATTCCTGAGTGTATGGCGATGTTGATTTGTTTTTAAAACCTTCCAAATACGTACAAAGCAACCTGCTTATTTGGTGCCAAAAGACTAGATTAGCTAATACGCAATAATTCTGAATTCAGCCTTTTAATACATTTCTCCATCACTCTCATAATTCTCATACCAATGTGCACTAATTGTTTATCAGCACATTTCACTATCTTACCCAAACTACAACAGGAAATTCAATCAAGAGAAAGGCCAGAGGTCCTACTCAATTCATTCATCAGTTTTTTTTATGGCATCTCAGGTTTACTAGATGGTAAAAATTTTAATTTGATAATGAGGCAACATTGGCAGATAATACAAATAAGAATAATCACAACATTAGAAAATGTTGCTCCCTGAAAAAAAGTTCTGTTTGTTAAAATAGTTTTGAGAACTGGTATTATGTGTAACTACTGCTCTTTGCATTTTGTTGCACTGTATTGTTTTATCCAAGAAGGTTCATCTGGGGTTGGGAGTATATAGATTTTCTTAAAAATAATCCAGACTTTCCTTTTGATTTATACCTCATGAATGAATCAATTGGAGCTATGATATATCTTCCTTTTTCCATTTCTTTCCGTCAAGGACTTTAGTTAGTGGGTGGAAGAAAGATGAGAATTTGCGAGTCATGGCATTTCAGGATAGGAAGGCCTTGGAGAGCCTCCAATCTAGAATTCATACATTTTGCTTTTTTTTTTTTTTAACTTGTTAAAATCTTTCATAACAATGTAAAATTGTGTGAACAACTATAGGAATTTCTCCTTAATTTTAATGTTTTTATATGAGTTTTATAAAGAGATTGTAAATATTAAATATTTTATTTTATATCAGTGCAATATGTAATACTGTAAAGTTAATTTAAGAACAAAACATTTTTAAGTGTAAAATTATACTTACTTATCTTCCACTTGTGAATTTACATTGA
>RJWT010026954.1:0-15652 GCA_004365215.1 Cuniculus paca | reverse complement strand
TTGGTGTGGTTTGCTCTTGCTGCTTGCAGCCGCCATGAACGACTGCCCCTTTTTGTTCTGGCTGCTGCCTTTAAGTGTTGCCCCAGTGCCATGCCACCTTGCCTTGGAGCCAGCTGATTATGGACTGAAATCCCCAGAAACTGTAAGCTAAATAAACCTTTTCTTCCCTAACTTTGGGTGTCACGTGTTTGTCTCAGCAACGAAAGAAAAGTAACTAAGACAAGCAGCAATGATTTGTCCAGGACTAAAGAGCTGGTAGGAGTTTTGTTCTCCAAACACCTACTTTTTAAAGCTGCCAACGCACACTGCCTTCTGAGCTGCACCCATCGCTCAAATAATTCCAGCAGGCTGGTTTCAGGTGTCCCACCTCTGAAAATGCCATCATTGTCTTTCTTTTTGAAAGGTCACACAAGTTTACTTCTTAGCCATTTCCTTGCAATCCTTTGCCACTACATAGCTCCTTAACTGAAACTGTCAATGATGAAGACCATCTCTACAGAAAATATTAGAATAGGAGATAATCACGTTGAAAGGAGGGTCTAGAAAATAGTTGATTTCAAACAGGCATGAGGATCAAAGTAGTGGTCTCCTGAAGAATAACTCCAATTTAAATTTGGCAGTATAAAAATGCCCAAATTAACAAAGAACCACAATGGCTTCTATGTTGAGGGATCTTCAATATGTCATCCAACCATGAGAAGCATCTTCATCTTCACCTTCTTCTCCATTGAATACTAAGCACCAACAACTCAGCTGGTGGGTGAGGCAGCACTTGCTTATAACTCTCCCAGTACTTTGGCAGGCTGGGTCATTAAGGACGGTAAGTTGAAGTCCAACCTGGGGACTTTAGTGACCTAGTGAGATGCTGTCTCAGAACAACAAATTTTGGAAAGGTGTCAATATTTTGCTCAGAGCAAAGGCCTTGTGTAAATCCTCAGTACGAAAAGCAAACAAACAAAAACCTAGAAGAACAAACAAAAAAGCCCATCATCTCTCCCAGAGCAGGGCCACCTTCTTAGAAGAAGATCGCTCGCTTTCTTTTCCCACAACTCCAAACACACACTTGGCTATTTTTCTATTTGAAATACCATGTTTCTCTCAGAAATCCCTTTGTGGAGTCATGTGACCTCTTGTTCCCTCGCAGTCACAAAGGAATGTCTGATTTTTTTAAAAAACATTACCTACTGCACAATAAACTGTACTTCAAACTTCGAGACACTTTTTAACTATTGGCTGGTAACACGGAAATAAAAGACTTTTTATCTGTGGTCACCTCCGCCCTACTCTTAACAGTCTCCTCCCAGATAAAAAGGCAGTGGGTATTTGAGTATGAAATGACACACAATTATTGCCAGAGCAATCATTTGGTGACAGTTTCTGCTTTGGGGGCAGAGGTCACCCAGCACAAAGCTCTGGGCTATCCTGGCTTTCCTCATGTGTCCTCCTGGGTATACTTTTATCCTGCTTTTTCCTCCTTTACTCAGCCCAAGCTCCCTCAGTTTCTCCCTCACTCTTCACTTTTATGTTTTTAAGTAAATTTTGTCACCATTCAACACACACAGCTCTCAGTGATTCTGGAAATGGTAATGTTGAAAAATTTTTCCAGATGAAATCTTTCCAGATGATCATAAAAATGCAAGTGATTTGAGCTTCAAATTATGGGCACGGGTGCACCAACTCCTACGGCACTTTGCGGCCCACAGCACAGCATTGGCTCCATGCTAGAAACACAAGATGCACATTTTATCAGGATCAGCAAGGGATTTGCTCAAGCCTGAGAAGTTCTGCATATTAAGTATTGAAATTCATAGCTGTAGCTTCACTCTTTCAAGATATTCTTTATGCATAAACTAGAGCAGAAAATGCATTTGTCTTAAATTTATGTGAAGAATCTTAAAATCATGGGAAAAAAATCCCTTTCAAATATGAAAACATTTAATCAGTTTAGTCAGTATTTGGATAGTTTCAGTATTGACTGAAGTACTAAAAGGTATGGTTGCTATTTCCCTTCTCACACTTTACATACCAACATGGTAGAAGGAGCAACACAATAGTAGAAACTAAGGAGATAAGTTAATGATATTAATGTTTTTTAATTATTGGGAAGAATTAGTCCTATCAGCAACGTAGCTGAGTTATCTTAAGAAAATGTCACCAGTGAGTTAATACCTGGTCTCTGCTACCTTGATGTTATGGACCTGTTTTCATGGGTGCAATAGAAGTCATCCTCATCCTTGAAGGAGTCTTCCCTGGGAGTTCTTCAGTCCTCCATTATCAGAATGAGATTGGACACTGTAACACCCAGTCATTCAACTTGGCCATGTGTTCTAGGGCTCTGCATTGCAAAAATGCATTGTGCCTTGTGATGTTCCAGCATTCTGTAAGTAGGGACAGAAACAGGAAGCAAGTCCATTCAGAGACCGATGATCTTCTCATTTCTAAAAGATAGCCTCTTTAGTAAATGGTGCTGGAAAAACTGGCTTTCCACATGCCAAAGACAAAAATTAGACCATTGTTTCTCACCATGCATTAGACTAAAATCATAGTGGATCAAAGATGTAAATATTAAAACAGAAACACTAAATCTGCTGGAAGAGAGAATAGGTAGAACTCTTGAAGATATAGGTGTAGGCAAAGGCTTTATGAACAAAATCCAGACTGCAAGGGAAATATTACAAAGAATCAATAACTAGGATCTCATCTAATTAAAAAGGTTTTTCACAGCAAAAGAAATCAACAGAGTGAAGTGATAACCCACTGAGTAGGAAAAAGATTTTACCAGTTGTTCCTCAGACAAAGGAGTAATAGAATAAAGAATTTTAAAAAATCAGACATCCCCTAAATTATTTAAAGGCTCAATCCAAAAATGGGCATCTGAAATGAATAGACATTTCTTAGATGAAAAAGTGGAAATGGCAAATAAATACATAAAAAAAATGTTCAAAATCACCGGTCATTCAAGAGATGCTGAGATTTTATCTCACTCCAGAAAGAATGGCTGTCATCAAGAAATCAACCAATAACAAACACTGGCGGGCTGTGGGGAAAAAGGAACACTTCTCCACTGTTGGTGGGAGTGTAGACTGGTGCAACCACTATGGAAATCAATGTGAAGATTCCTTAAAAAACTAAAATTAGAAGATGCAGACTTCCTCTGTCCATCCCTATGCCCTTGGTCTAGGTAAGACAGATCTCCCTTTGTAATGTCAAAATGGACAGGAAGCTCTGGTTTGACTTGTGGCTCTGGTTTGACTTGTTCCATTTGACCCAGCTATTCCCCTTCTTGGTATCTTCCCAAAAGAATTAAAAGCATCATACCACAGCGATATATACATGCCCATGTTTATAGCAGCACAGTTTGAAGTAGCTAGATCTTGAAAACAGCCCAAATGCACATCAATTGATGAATGGATAAAGATGTGTGTTTTTAAAAATACAATGTCATAAAGAAGGAAAAATGTGAGATATTTGTAGCTAAATGGATGGACCTTGATACTATACTCTTAAGTGAAATAAATCAGACACATATGTATAAATAATGCATTACTTGTCTGGTGAACCCAAAAAGGGTAAATAAGGACCAGAATGTAGATATTATGAAATAGAAAGAAAATGCTCAATTAGGAAAGGGAACAAGGAAGGGGGAGGGGGAAAGTAAGGAAGGGAAAAGAAAAAAATGAGAAAAAAGGGACAAACAGAAAGAGAGCTTTCGTAAACAAGGAGGAAAGAAGGGCCCAAAGGAGGAGAAGAGAATGGGGGAAAAAAAAGCAGAATTGAGAAAAGTAATGTAGAGGTACAAAGTCCCTATGATGACAGTGGTCCTTATGTATATTTAAAATGTATCAATAAACTTAATAAAAACATACTAAGCAATCAGAAAAACAATTTGGAACGCACTTCTTTTTTCAAAAATACAGAAGAAAATTGCTTTACGAAATCAAGAAAATAGAAATAAAGTGGAATGCTAATGTAAAAATACAGCAAGAACAGAAAATAAGTGAAAAGAGTAGCTTATTAATATAATAGTAATAACCTTATTAATAATATTGCAATATATTTAAAAATCCATCTCAAAAGCAATGCAGGACAGAAGATGTGCTGCAGAAAACAGAATTAATATCAGAGACCCACTAGAAAAGCTTCGTGAGAAAACACCAATGAAGAAGACCAAAAAGAGGAAGCAGCAGCTCACAGAGCCCAAAGTCCCCATTGGTTGGCCATTGACATACTTGAAGAAGAAACCAGAAAAAAAAAAAGTGGCAAAAAGTCTAGCATGCACCACAGGACTTCTGCCATGGCAGGGACAGGTTATGAAGACACGATGGTGCTGGCTTGCACCGGCACTGTCCCTGACGGTGATGCTGCTGGCCGTGAGTGAAGGTGGGTGGATGATGCCTAGAAGCTCTGGGCTGAGGTCATGACCAAGGCGAAGCCTTTGTGGCTCAAGCTTTCATCGGACAGATGGTGGGAGCAGAGAAAAACTGCAAATGAGCACAGATGGACTTTCTGGGACAATGGAAATGTTCTGAAATTCCAAATCATTGAGTCATACATGGACCATGGGCAAATTTTATATGAAATTTATATATCAACAAAACTGTCATTGAAAAGGGAAATATTCGACAATGAAAGTTGGAGTCTATAGCTTTTACAAGCTTGCCATATCGCTTACCAAATTCAATTTACTATTTCTCAGTTTTAAACTTGTCCTGGCAATAGTTTTATGTTCAAGATAAAAAAATTATAAGTAATAAGATATTTTTTCTGTAGGAAAAAGAGGGAAAATAAACAGATTACTTGCAAAGAAAGAATAATCATAGAGTTCAATCTCTTCTGCAAAAGTAAGTGTCATAATAAGAGGAAGAAGTTTTTACAGAATTCTGATAAAATCAGTTAAGTTGTCAGAATTATATGCCAAGTAGCTCTTAAGGAAAAAAAAAACCAAATATCCTTATCTGATGCACAAAAGACTTAATTTATGCTTATAGTAACTTCTGAATAGCAAACTACATACATTTCAGATGAAATTTATTTCATAAATAAAAATTTTCCCATTCTACTTCTTGGAAATGCATCTTTTGCAAAAAGGATTCTCAAGTTTGATTGTCTTTGGCGACAGGCGATTACCATAAATGAGTTGGGGAGGCTAAACTGTTATCATAGGCTGCCAGAGTCAGCATTTCCTGGTTTCAATTCTGCTCTCGATATACAGTCTTTTTGTCTTTCTCTTTCCTTTTTTTTTCTTTTCTTTTCTTTTCTTTTTCTTTCTTTCTTTTCTTTTCTTTTCTTTTTCTTTTCCTTTTCCTCTTTCTTTCTTTTTCTTTTTCTTTTTTTTCCCCACTCAATGCTTGGTTTCTTATTATCATTGGTACATGTTTGCAATACACAATATCTACATTTGTTTGGGGGAATTGGTACATGCATCTTGATCATTTTCTTTTTTTCATTTTTTAGTACATGTTTGCAATACATTAATGACTACATCCACTGTGGGAAGTTGGTATGTGCACATAACACATTTTAATTATTTTTTCATCTTTCAACTTCCCTCCCTCCCCCTTCCTTAACTTCTACATCAGGTGTGAGGCCTTTGTCAAACGGGAGGGGTCTCAACACTTTGACACTGTTTAGGACTAGGAATCTGTGTTGCTGAATCTTATAATTTTTCAAAAGAAGTAAGATACTTAGATGTTTACATATATTTCTTTTGTTTTAAAGAGAGAAAGAAAAAATAAAAATAAACATAACAATAAAACAGTTTCAAAAAAGGGTAGTAGGGCATTGATAATCATTAATGCATTGCATATTGTTAAATTCATAGCAGTTATTCAGAGTACAAGATATAGGCCTGAAATAATGTTTAGACAATATTTGCTCAAACCTTTCTTTTCAAGAGAAACTAGTTGCATACCTATCTTAACCGTCTTGTGTGTATATACATACACAATTTTTTTCTTTTCCCTTCCTTTCTTTCCACTTTCCTCCATCCCAATTTCTTTTTTCTTTTGAACAGTTTCTTCCCAATTCAGAATATCTATTGTACATTTTGGGTTTATTTGTGTGTTCAGTTTCTCACACTTGTGAGACAATATGAGGTTTATTCATGTGGGTCTGATTATTTCACTTACGAGTATGCTCTCGAGGTGCATCCATTTACCTATAAAAGTCTCAAGTTTATCCTTCTTTATGACTGAGTAGTATTGCTATATATATATATTCTTTTTTATCCATTCCTTGGTTGATGAGCATTTGGGTTGTTTCCAAGATTTAGCTATTACAAATTGTGCTGCTATAAACATGGGTGTATATCTATATTGCTGTGGTATGATTTTTGTAATTCTTCCTGGAAGATATCCAGAAGACTAGCTGGGTCAAATGGGACTTCTATTCCTACTTTTGTTTTTTTTTTGCAGCACCGGAGATTGAACTCATGACCTCGTGCTTGCCAGGCAGGCACTTAGTCCACTGAGCTAGATCTCCAGCCCTTGTCTTTTTGAGACAGGGTCTCACTATGCCATTCAGGCTGGCCTTGAGCTCACTTTGTAGTCCAGGCTGGTCTCGAACTCACAACGATCCTCCTGTCTCCCGAGTGCTGGGATTACAGGCGTGCGCCACCATGCCCAGCTATTCCTACTTTTTAAAGGAATCTGCACATTGATTTCCACAGTGGTTGCACCAGTCTATACTTCTAACAACAGTGGAGAAAGGTTCCTTTTCCCCCACAGCCCCTTCCACATTTGTTAATGGTTGATTTCTTGATGATAGCCACTCTTTCTGGAGTGAAATGGATTCTCAGTATTATTTTAACTTCCATCTCTCAAATGACCAGTGACATTGAACTCTTTCTCATGCATTTATTTGCCATTTGTGTTTCTTCATCTGAGAAGTGTGTATTCATCTCAGATGCCCATTTTTGGATTGGGTCTTTGAATTTTGGGGGCCTGATGTTTTTCAATTCTTTGTATGTTCTACATGTAAGTCCTTTGTCTGGGGAACAATTAGTTTTGATTTTTCCCACTGTGTGGGTTGTCTTTTCATTCTTTGTAGTATTTGCTGTGCAGTATGGGTTTTGTTCATAAAGTCTCTGCCTATGCTTATGTCTTCAAGATTTCTACTTATTTTCTGTTTCAGTAAATTTAGTGTTTCTGTTTTAATGTTTATAATTTTGATCCATTTTGAGTTTAGTTTAGTGCATGGTGAGAGAAATGAATCTAGATTTAGTCTTTGGCACATAGAAAGTCAGTTTTCTTAAAAAAAAAAGTCAGTTTTCCCAGCACCATTATTTTTTTATTTTAAAGAGGAAACAAACAAACAAAAATAAATAAATAAAAATAAAACAGACAAGAAAAATGAGAAATAAAAGGGACAAACAACACCAAAAAACCCAAAAAATAACAATATAGACTTTCAATAAAGATGATAGGAACTTAAAAATGGTTGTTACTTTGCATAGTTATCTTCAAAAGAGTTACTCAGATTACAATATATAGACATGCAAAATTGATCTAATCCTATGAATGTTAACTGCTCGTTTCCAAAAACTAATACAATTAGTAGTACAATCATCTTAGCTATTTTATGTATATATACAAATTTAAATCATTTTTCTTTTCCCTTCCTTCTTTTTTCCTTTCCCCTCTCAAAGCTGTTTTTCACCTTTGAGCAGTTTCTTACCCTTTCAAAATTTTTATTGAAGGTTTTTGATCATATTTACTCTTTCAGTTTTTTACAGTAGAGAGACAATATGGTATTTACACATGTTAGCCTGGTTTATTTCACCTATAAGTATGGTCTCAAGTCACATCCATTTACCTATAAATGCCTTGATGTGATCCTTTTTTATAGACGAGTAGTACTCCACTGTATAAAAATGTCACATTTTTTAATCGTTCCTCAGTTGATGGGCATTTGGGTTGGTTCCAAGATTTGGCTATTACAAATTGTGCTGCTATTAACATGGGTACACATATGCCACCATGGTATGATGTTTTCAATTCTTCTGGGAATATGCCTAGAAGTGCGATAGCTGAGTCAAATGGAACTTATGATCCTAGCTTTCTGAGGAACTTCCACACTAATTTCCACAGTGGTTGTACCACTCTGCATTTCCACCAACAGCAGAGTTCCTTTTTCCTCACAGCTGCTACAGCATTTGTTATTGGTGGGTTTCTTGATCTTAGCCATTCTTTGTGGAGTGAAATGGAATCTCAGGGTTGTTTTAATTAGCATTTCTCTAATGACCAATGATGCTGAACATTCTTTCATATATTTATTTGCCATTTATATTTCTTCAGCTGAGATGTGTGTATTCATTGCAGATGCCCAGTTTTGGATTGGGTCTTTGAATTTCAGGGGCCTGATTTTTTAAAGTTCTTTTTATGTTCCAGATAGTGTCTGAGTGACAGTTGACCAAATTTTCTTCCCAATTCGTGGGTTTTCTTTTCTCTCTGTTGGAGATTTCTCATGATATGCAAAAACATTTTAATAAGATGAGATCTCAGTTGTTAATTCTAGGAAGTATTTGCTGTGAAGTTTCATTTTTTTTTTTATGAACTCTCTGCCTATCCCTATGTCTTCAAATTGTTACCTACTTTGTCTTCCAGCAGATTTAGTGTTTTTGTTGTGATATTTGATCTTTGATGCATTTTGACTTTTGTTTAGTGTGTGGTGATAGGCTTGGGTCTAGTTTTAGCTTCCAGCATACGGAAAGCTAGTTTTTCCAGTACCACTTGTTAAAGAGGCTATCTTTCTTCCAGTGAACATGTTTGGCCCCTTTGTCAAAGATAAGGTGACTTAGTATCTTTGTAGTTGTGGCTGTATCTTCTAATCTATTCCATTGATCTTCAGGTGTGTTTTTATTACAGTATCATGCTGATTTTATCACAGTAGTTTTTTTTAATATAATTTCAAGCCAAGGATTGAGATGCCTCCTGCCTTGCCTTTGTTGCCCAGAATTGTTTTGCTGTTCTAGGTTTCTTCTGGTTCCAGATGAACTTTAGGAATGATTTCTCTAGATCTGTGAGGTATGCAAATGTATTTTGATTGGAATAGCATTAAGTCTGTATAATAATTTTGGGAGAATGGCCATTTTCACAGTGTTCTTCCTATCCTTGAACAGGGAATGCCTTTGCATTTTCTGAAATCCTTTATGATATCTTTTTTAGAGTACTGTAATTTTCACTGTATATATCTTTAATTTCTTTGTTAGATTGATTCCTAATTATTTCATATTTTTGGATGCTATTGTGAAAGGTGTGGTTTCCCTTATTTCTCTCTCAGTGAGTTTGTTGTTTGTGTGCAGGAATGCTACTGAGTTTTGAGTGTTGACCTTGTATCTAGCTACATTACTGAATTTGGTTATTACATCTAGAAGTCTTTCAGTGCAGTTTTGCAGGTCTTCTATGTAGAGTATCATTTTGTCTGCAAATAATGATAATTTAACTTCTTCCTTTCCTATCCTTATTCCTTTTATTTCTCTCTCTTGTCTAATTGCTCTGGCTAATGTTTCCGGAACTATATTGAATAGGAGTGATGATAATGGACATCCTTGTCTTGTTCCCGATTTTAGAGTGAAAGCTTTCAGTTTTTGACCATTCAATGTGATACTGACTGTTGGTTTGTCATAGATGGCTTTTATCAGATTGAGGTAAAGGCCATCTATTCCAATTTTCCATAGGCTTTTTATCATGCATGAGCATTGGATTTTTTCGAAAGCTTTTCCTGTAGCTATTGAGATGATCATGCAATTTTTGTCTTTGGCTCTGTTGATATGGTGTATTACGTTTATTGATTTGCATATGTTGGATCCATCCCTGCATTCCTAGGATGAATCCCACTTGATCACAGTGTGTAATATTCTTGATGATTTGTTGCATTCTATTTCCAGTATTTATTGAAGATTTTTGCATCTATGTTCATTAGGTAGATTGGCCTGTAATTCCCCTTTTTGGTTGGGTTTTTCTCTGATTTTGGTAGTAGGGTAATACTTGCTTCCAGGAATGAAATAGGGATAGTTGCTTCCCTTTCAATTTCATTGAAGAATTTGAGGAGTGTTGGCATTACCTCCCATAAATTTCTTGTAGAATTCAGCAGGACCTGTGCTTTTCTTTCTTGGTAAGGTTCTGATTACATTTTTAATTTCATTAACTGTAATTGGGTTATTCAGCAGTTTTACATCTTCTTGATCCAGCTTTGTTGATTCATATATTTCTAGGAATCTGTCCATTTCTTCTGTGTTATTGATCTAATGAGAGTAAAGCTTTTCAAAGTAGGTATTGATGATCTTCTGTATTTCCTAGGATCTGTAGTGATTTCACCCTTTTACATTTCTTATCACATGGATGTGAGGTTTTTCCTTCCTTTTTTATTAAGGTTGGCTATTTTGATCAATTTTATTTATTCTTTCAAAGAACCAGGTCTTCAATTCATTAATTCCTTGTAATGTTTTCTTAGTCTCAATTGTGTTAATTTCTGCTCTGATCTTTATAATTTCCTCCCTTCTTTGGGTTTTTGGCTTGACTCCATCTTCTTTTCCTAGAAGTTTGAGTTGTAGCATCAGGTCATTTATTTGTGTTCATTCTGTTTTCCTGATGTGTGAATTCATTGCAATAAATTTCCCTCTGAGGACTGCTTTCATCGCATCCCATGGGTTCTGATAAGTGGCAATTTTGTTTGCTTGTAGATATTGTTTAATTTCTTCTTTAATTTTCTCTGTGACCCATTGATTATTCAAGAGTGTATTATTTAGTTTCCATGTGTTTATAGAGTTTTTGAAGTTTCTTTTGTCATTAATTTCCAGTTTCATGGCAGTATGAGCAGATAATATGCATGGAATAATTTCAATTCTTTTGCATTTACTTAAGCATGTTCTATGTGCTATTTTATCATCTCTTTTAGAGAATGTCCCGTGTGTAGCTGAGAAGAATGTACATTTTGATGTTGTTGTGTGGAGCACTTGTAGAGGTCTACTAAGTCCATTTATTCACAAGTTTGATTCAGTTCTGTTATTTCTTTGCTGATTTTTTTAGTTGATCTGTCTCTTTGTGTCAATGGGCTGTGAAGGTCTCCTGTGATAATTGTGTTATTGCTTATTTAATTCTTCATGTCTACTAATATTTGTTTTATATAGCTGGGTACTCCCATATTTTACGCATATATATTTAAGATTGTTATCTGTTCCCCTTGAAGTTTTCCCTAACCAGTATATAATGACCTTCTGTATCTCTTTTGATCATTCTTGGTTGGAAGGTCACATTGTCTGCAAACAGAATAGCTGCTCCTGCTTTTTGGGGGGTTCCTGTTGCATGAAGTATTGTTTTCCATTCTTTGACTTTCATTTTGGGTTAGATTGGCTTCTTGTGTATGGTTGGATGTTGTTTCTAGATCCATTCTGCCAGTATGTTTCTTTTAATTGATGAATTGAGGCCATTTACATTAAAAGTTATAATTGATATATATTGGTTTATTTTTGTCACATTATCTTTCTGCTGTTGGTTATTTACCTTTCCCCTCTGTTTAATTGTTTGCCTGCTTGGTGATTTTTTTCTGTTGGTGTTCTTGAAAGCATAGTCATTTTTTTGTCTGTCTAGAATATCCTTCAGTATTGTTTGTAGGGTTGGTTTTAGTGGTCATGAAGTTTTCAATTTTTCTTTGTCATGGAAGTGTCTTATTTCATCATCAGTTTTGAAGGATAGTTTTTCAGGGTACATCAGTCTGTATTGGAAGTTGTTTTCTTTTAGAATTTGAAATACTTCACTCCATGCTCTTCTTGACTTGATTGTGTTGAGAAGTCTGCTATGATTCTGATGGGCTTTCCTTTATAGGTGATTTGTTTTTTTCCTCTAACATCTTTTAATATTCCATTTTTATGTTGAATTTCTGGTATGTTGATTATTATATGTCTGGATGTAGATTTATTTTGGTTATAACTAATTGGAGTTCTATATGCTTCACTCATCTGTATGTCAGTTTCTTTTCCCATGTTTGGGAAATTTTTGGCTATTACTGCCTTAAATAGTCTTTTTATATTGTTTGTTTTGTGACCTTTTTCATTTATACCTATTAACCTTATATTTCTTTCTTTGCATTGTCTTGCAACTATTGAATTATTGTTTCCTGATTCCTTGTTATTTTTAAAAGCTCTTTCCTTTTCTGTTCACTAGCTGCAATCTTGTCTTCGAGGTCTGAAAGTCTATCTTCACATTCTTTCAGGCAGTTTTTCCAGCTTTCAATGGAATTTTTTATTTCCCTGATATCTTTTTGAATCTCTTTCTTGCATTCTAATTTTTTGTTATATTGTTCATTCAAGGTTTCCACCATTTTCCAGTGCTGCTCTATTTTTTAAACTGTTCCTTCTTTAGATGTGTTCAGCATTTCTTTCATTATGTTTATCATTTTTTGTTCTACCTTGGGAATTATTTCTGATCTTATTTCCTTTACAGCTTCATGGAGTTGTTTCTTTACTTCAGTTGCTATCATTTCAGAATTTTCAGATGTGTGACTTATACTTTGTTCTGTGTCAATGTCTCCTAGACTTGTTTCAGATGGACTGGGGTTTTTTTTTTTTTTTTTTTTTTTTTTTTTTTTTTTTTTTTGTTTTTTTTTTTTTTTTTTTTTTTGTGCCACAGATTGAACTCATGACCTCGTGCTTGTCAGGTAGGCACTTATGACACTGAGCTAAATCCCTGACTCTGGGATGGAGGTTTGAGATTGCATTTTGTTCTTTCATTTTGTCACTTTTTGTAGTCCCCTGGGTTAGCCAGATGCAAAATCTCAGTTGCTTCCTGGGTTGAGGATGGCTGTCTGTACTGGAGGTGGTTTCCCCAGCTGAGTGGTGGTCATTAGGCAGGCCTTACCAGGTTCCAAGTGACTCTCAGATCTGCTCCCCAGATAGGTGGAGTACACTGAGTAGACCTTCAGCAGGTGCACTGATGCTCTGCAGCTACTTGAGGTCATGGGGCAGGGCCTTACCAAGTCCCCAGCATGCATGGATGCTGCCTAGCTAGGTGAAGTATGCTGGGTGGGACTTCATCAGGCACCATGTGGTGCACTGAGGCTCCCTGATTGCTTGGGGTCACTGGGTGGGCCCCACCAGGTCCAAAGCAGTGCACTGAGGCTCCCCAGCTAGGTGGAGTATGCTGGGTTGTCCAATACCATTTATTAAAGAGATTTTCTTCCAGGGGACATGTTTGGTTCCTTTGTTAAAGATAAAGTGGCTGAGTGTGTTTGGAAATGTGTCTGCATCTTCTAATCTGTTATACTGATCCTCAGTTCTTTTTTTTTGCCAATATCATGCTGATTTTAGCATGGTAGCTTTGTAGTATAATTTCAGTTCAGAGATTGTTATGCTCTGTTACTTCCTTTTGTTGACCAGGATTGCTTTTACTATTCTAGATATTTTCTTTTCCAAATGAATTTTAGGAATGTTTTCTCTAGTTCTGTTAGGTTTGCTAATAGTATTTTGAGTAGGATTGTGTTAAATTCAGAGTAGGACCACTTTCACTAAGTTAGTTCTTCCTATTCAGTGCAAGGTATATCTTTCCATTTTCTGATATCCTCTTTGATCTCCTTTCTCAGAGTATTATAATTTTCAATGTATGGATCTTTTACTTCCTTTATTAGATTGATTCCTATGTATTTAAGTTTTTTGGATCTATTGTAAAGGGTGTGGTTTCCCTGTTTTCTCTCTGTGTGAGTTTGTTGCTTGTGTACAGGAATGCTATTGATTTTTGAACATTGACTTTGTATTCAGCTACACTGCAGAATTTGGTTATTAAGTCTACAAGTCTTTTGGTGGAGGTTTTGGGGTCTTCCATGCAATGCACCATGTCATCTACAAAAAAAGATAATTTAACTTCTTCCTTTCCTATCCTTATTCCTTTTATTTAGATGTTTGTATTTTTAAAACAGTCTAGTTTACTAGGCTGAAAATAAATGATTTTGCTAAAAATTAGTGACTCTCATGCTGCTTTGTACTATAGAAATCTTCTTTGAATTAAATTCTTCCCAGAACCTCAAAATATGAAAAATAAACAAGATTATTTTTAACAGATATTTTTCATATTTTTTAAGATTTGCTATGGTTTTATGATATTCTAGATAAGAGTTGACAAAATAAATGGTCAGTTACCCAGCTTTTTGGGACATTTAATTTATACCTATCTAACAATTATGTGTGTTCCAGACCAGATATTCCTAAACCAGTCTTGAACTTTTATGGATGTGTGATTCACAGGTGTTGGTCAGACATTCTCATTTCAGGGCAGAGAGTGCAGAGCATGACAGAGAGCCTAAAGAAATTCTGATTTTGTTGGAGGAGCGGGGAGATGTCACCCAAAGTGATATTTCCACTCTGCTTTAAAAGATGGGTTAAGTTTTCAGAAATAGGACTGGTTGCAGATCCTGGAAGAGATGTGCAGCACCAAGAAACACCCAGGTGTGCAAGGGAACAGTACATCCAAGAAAATAGGACATCTGGAGCACAAAGGAAACAGCACCCACAAAGGACACATTTACCTGCTCACTGGGAGGTAATGGAGTTGTGCTAATCACTCAGGTGTTTATCGTACCTGGTGCTGAGAAGAAAAAACAGGGCTCAGACTGGTTTCAATAGAATTATTGGCTTACAAAAATGAAATATTCATTCAATTATACATTTTGAATGAGAATCACAAAGATAATCTGTTACTTTAATAAAGTAAATCATCTAAAATAATATATATGGAAAAACACGTGTGTACCAGTATTTACACAAACTGTTAATTCAGGAGTTTGATTCTCACAAACATTTTTACTCCTTACTGTGAATCTTCCTGTAATTAAAGTATACTAACTTGCTTGAAAACAATTTAAATCATCTCAAACAACTGAAGCACCCTTTCCATTCAATATTGGGTGTTGCCGCCTCAGTTCTTAAAAGCATCCTTAACAACCAGAATGACTGGCTGAATGCAGAACGAATTCTTGTTCAAAATACAGGTGGGAAGAGCCTTATTTATGTATTTAACAAGGGCTATAAAATTTAGCAAAGGAGTAACCAAACATTACATATCTGTAGGGTTGAGTCATACCATGACTCTAACATAACATCCAAGTTATTTGAGCTCTTAACCCTTCCAGAACTACTACACCACTTGGGAAAATTTTAGATTAATTTTGTTCCTCATATTATGTCTTAAAGATATACTATATTTTTAACAGGTATGAAATACATTGAGATAGCTTCCCATTTGTCTTGAGAGACCTTAGAGCCTAGGAAAACAGTGCATACTTAGGGTCCTCAGAGGGCAAAAAATTCATTTCAATAATAAATGAAAAGACAGCTAATTGGATTCTCTGTCATTTAAGCCTGCCATTCTATAACTTCTAAGGTTGGTATTTTATTAATGCCTGGCACTGGCATATGTAATTGTCCAGTTAACAAACTGAAGGAAGAAAGTAGGATAAAAGTCTGAAAGACAGGAGAAATATAAAAGAGGCTAACGATTGAGTTCATTTACAAAAGTGTGATAACATCTTATGTATTATTAAGATGATTAACTACACAAATTTAAATCTGAATGTCCAAAAAGCCAAGGGGAAGGAAAAGCATAATTATACTTTCCATAGGATAAAATTAAACAAGTAACTGAGAAGAATGACAAATATCCCCAGA
>RJWT010026953.1:0-15651 GCA_004365215.1 Cuniculus paca | reverse complement strand
ACATATCACCAGACTATAATTTAGGTCAACTTATTAGCATAATACAACCCAATCCACTAATCTAAATATGTTTACAGTAGTTGCTTGACTTAGATACATTTTGCAAGTGTACTCACAGGTGTAGATACTTATCCTTTGTGCACATTTTTTTGAAAAGAGA
Organism: Cuniculus paca; assembly: GCA_004365215.1. NCBI lineage: Eukaryota > Metazoa > Chordata > Mammalia > Rodentia > Cuniculidae > Cuniculus > Cuniculus paca. Next base: position 15,491 of record RJWT010026953.1, on the reverse strand, counting down.
ATTGGAACTACACTTTGTATGAGATAGTTAATTTCAAATAGTTCAAAATTGTAAATGTTAAGAAACAAAATATACACATTCTAAAACAATGCTGTAGTGAATTCCTTTATAAACTTAGAAAACATGAATTTTTTTTTTCAATTGCCAATGTAACAATCAAAACAAGCAATAATCATTGGTGGGATGTAAAGGTTGTTTGGATAAAAAAAATGTTTGCAGAATCTCAAAGTAGGTCCCAACTGTATATAGGTGGTCCTCTATATTTACGGGTTCTGCATGCATGAATTCAATCAATTGTAGAGAGAAATATTTGGAAAAATTTGTGTACCAAACATACAGCCTTTTTCTTTGTCATTATTCTATAAACAATGCTGTGTAACAACTATTTGCTTGACATTTATATCATATTAGATATTATAAAAAAATCTAAAGATGATTCAAAGCATATGGTCACATGAACATAGATTATATAAGGGCTTTGAGAATGTACAGATTTCAGTATCCACTAAAATTTTGTTGAGGAGTTCTGGAACCAATTTCCCTCAGGCACTCAGAGACTGTGAGATAATTGTATGTAGTTATTACAAAGGAAATAATATTATGTTATATTGGAAACATCTGGTGATCATCATCTAAGTGATAACACTTGTAACTAACAAGAGAGACTCATACTGACATGTGTCTTCTGCGGAAATACGATAATGTTCTTTATTCAATTAAAAGTACACAAGACAAAGATGTTCTTCTTTTCCTACTGGATTTCCTTTATCCCCAGTTTCAAGATGAAGCCAATATATGACAGAAAAGCAAAATTGAGGATTACAGCAAACAGTGCCAAGTCCAATTACATCACAACTGAAATTTTCATATACGTGAACTTGAGTTGTGTCAGATAGCATAGCCTTTCCTGTTTGAACCAACTGAGTAGGAAATTCCTGTGATCAACTTGTTCAGTCCTTTCCACAAATATGTGATGCTCCCAATCCCCTGTTCAACAAATTGTTCCATTTTTATCCCCCAAAAATTGTCAGTCAGTATAGATCTCACTTTTTAAATCTGTGAGGAGGGTTAGCATTTTTTCACCGTGATATGGGTTTATTCTAAAAGCTCTTTAGTCTTGTATACTACCAAGGCTAAAGTGAGACAAATCTCCATTGTTTTTTGTCTAACTAATCACAGTTATAAATGAAACACTCTTATTTCATATTTCTAAATAAGAACTTTTTCAAATATCTTAAGGAATTACATGGAATTTAACTTTCCCTAACTTCACATGTTGAAATATTATATGTCATATAAAATGTACATATCATTCAACCTGGATAATTAAATGCAAAATCATCAGACTAGTGATCTGTATTTAAATCTTGATATTTTATTCAAAATCACATAACAAAAGGGCTTCAACAACATACTTTTTAAATATATGTTGCATAAATATATATATTTATATATAAATATGTGGTTTCATTATTAATGAAATACTTTAGCAATCTTTACTAAATTTTACATTTTTAAAAATATATATACACAAGATAGCTAAGATAATTGTACTATAATCCTATTACTTCAGGGAAAGAATCTGTGATTGCTTATATTCTTTAATCTGTTTTGCATGCCTGTATCTTGTAATCTGAGAACTATTTTTAAGATAGCAATATGCAATATACTGACTATTACTAATTTCCTGTCAGTTTGTTTTGAAGTCTTGTATCATTTTTATTGTTTTATTTTCTTTTAGTCTCTTTAAAATAAAAATAAATATTGTATTTTAAGATATTCCTAATTATTCTGACAATGTATTTTAAATTTTGTTTAAAATTTACACAAAAATAAATTTTAAACAAGCACAGAACCAAATATCATGACACTCATGTATATTGAAGAATTGAAATTGCACCTCAGTTTTTCTTCTCAGTTTGAAATAGAGATAGTCAAATATTCATTTCTCAAAAGGCAGCATTACTACTGGAAATATTTGTGAAAATAAATCTTATAATATGTGAGCCAACTAAGCCAATTAATGATTGAATTAAATTGAAATGCATTACTTTCATTTGTATATAGAATAGCAAAATGTCCTAGTAATGAGTCTCTTATTATAATTAATGTAATGACAGAAATATCCATGTCATCATAATTATAATTAATTTTGAGCCTTTCACGTGCAAAATGTTTCATATAATTTTAAATATTTTTGTCATAAGAAAGAAAGTGGTAATGTGTTACTTTACATATATAACTTGCTAAAGATGCATTGTTACCTGCAAAGACAGTATCAAATTTGTATCCAGAACCTTAATCATACAACTCAAAATGAGGACTTATTTCTGAATGCTGTGGTTTCCCTTAGAAAGACAGAGATCAAATTTTGGGAGATACTTGTGTCTGCAGTAGAGAGTCATATACTTTTGTTCAGTAACACAAACAAAAAGAAGAGGAAGTATCTGGACAGTGGATCCCACCTCATTCTACTCTAGAATTTATGATATTACCTCTAAAATTAGGACTTACTGCATAAGAAGCAATATGATCTTGGATGATTATTTTTTGTTCATCACAATCCTAACTTGATATATTGTAACTCAGTGATCAATTTAAAGGTTAATTATCATCATACTTTATAAAATATAGTAGTATAAAGGGAGAATAAAATAGATGAAATTAGGACAAAGATAAATATATGCTTACTACATATCTAATAATAAATGAAGCTCCTACAGATCTTATTTCTTTTATTTACAACCCAATCAAAATTCCATTTCCCTTAAGCCCATACTCTCATTGGTGAGGGATTTTTCCTTTGTGTTGTGAATCAAAATGACATTCTTTAACAGTAAATGGTTTAATTGCACCTACTTGCAATGAGTTACTATGGTTGTTTAATAACTGTTTCCAATGACCTTAGAAATACTAAGACATGCATTAGAAGATCCCCTGTGTTCTACACATGTCATTCTAATAGTTCATTTTCCATTTAATAATTTGAATTGACCTCTTTAACACCATTATTACTCCCATTGCCTGCAACTTTAGTAACATGAAGATTCCAGAATGGGTATGTGGTATCTCAATTTCCAAGTCAAAGGAGCCATTGTTGAGTTCACTGAAGAAAAGGTAAGTCTACACAGGAGACCAATTTTGAGGATTGAAAAGCAAGAGTTTGGAGAGTGAGCCATTAGTTGTATTGTGCAAGGTAACACTGCAACTTCTTCCCTTTGACTTGGAAACCTTTGTATCTCTCACAGAGTAGAAAACATTCTATAGAGCATTAACTGGTTCTCAGAATATTGATTGCGTGCTCTAAACTAGAGCACAAAACTTACAAGGCTTTTTAATCACAAAAATTTTTCATTTCATTTTTACTAGATCATTCTACTCTTTCTAAAGTGAGCTATTTGTAGGGGATGAGGTGCATAATAAGACCTGTGAGTTACATGGGCATCAATTTACAGCATTATTTCTTTTGCTAAGAAAGAAATTCCTCGGTCAGAAAATGCTTAGAGAAAACAGTCTTATTACATCCAGGGAGAGTTGGCAGTGCCTTATTAGTTCAACAAGAAATATCAATCTATGTTCATAGTAAATGATAAAAATCTTGTATTTATCCTGAAGTAAAAGATTCAGTGTGCACCACTTTCTATCAGATGACTGGTTGACATATCAAGGAAAGGAGGTTTGGAAATATATAGGAAATTTTTAAGAATAGGATGTTATGAGGCCAAATGGTATATTTTAGAAGAACACAAATTCCTTAAACCTTGATGTTAACCATTAGTAAAACAAATCTATAATTCAAAATACTTCCACAAACATAACAAGCTGAGATAATTTTACAACATGAGCCAACAAACAGGAAAAATACAATACTGACTTTATATTGGTTCTTTCAAAAGACAGAAAAGTTAAAACTTATATACAGCTGCTATATATGTAAGTCCTGATGTCAAGAAAACAAACAAAACCAGAATAGATAATAATGTAATGATATCATTCTCAGTGAATATAAATTTAATAATGCAAAAAAATTCAGCTAAACTCAGAAGTGTTTAAAATGATAATATTCTTACATATAATAGGGAGGGCAGTTTGGATTATTACTAGAAAATATACTATATAATAAGTCAAGTGAAACGTATTTAACTCAATTGAATAAAAATTTTATAATGCTAATAAATATGTACACTACAAAATAAGTAAATTAAATATGAAGATAACTGGGCATGGTGGCACACTTCTGTAATGCCAACACTAGAGAGGTTGAGGCAGGAAAGAACGCCAGAATTCAAGGCCATCCTTGCCTATATATTGAGTTCAAGACCAACCTGAACCAGATAGTGAGACCCTATCTCAAATAACTAAATAAATGAATCAATAAATAAAAAGAAAACCTTCTATAGGTTAAGAAACAATATCTACAAAAACATGTAGAATATGCTTTACTGAAATATGTTAAATGAATTCTCTTTTCATTTAATGAAAATACCAAGAGAAATATTGTCAACACTTTTCTCAATGTTTTACTAGAAGTCTTATACAACAAAGGAAAAAATATATTAAAATTCAGATGATTTAAAGAGATAAGTAAGTTGTGCTATTCAAATATAATATGTATATGATTGTTTATATATGATATTCAAAATTATTTCAATACTATAGAAGCTACAGGTACATGTTAGCAATCATATATAAGTAAATTTCATTCATTGAAAGTAAATCCATCTTGTCTGGATGGGCTTTCTTTTTAGTGTATTGTGGAAAAAACAACAGCTAGAAAAATTTAATTGAAATATATTCACCATAACAAAAAGGTTATAAATTATATAAAAAGTTACTTAAAAATAATTTTGAGGTATTACAAGACATTAAAGAAAATTTAAATAACATGAGTAGGTACAAAACAATCTTGAATAGGAAGCTACACTTGGCTTAGCATGATCAGTTCTACAAAGCTCTATGAATTTCAGAGATATTAAAGTTGTTCCTCATTTAATACAAAGAATGGAAAACTAGAAATATTTAAGATAATCTTTAAGAACAAGTTAAAGTTAGGACTTCGTGTTTTAAAAAAAACTATTACAAAGCAATAATAATTCAGTCATCATGCTACTGGCCAGGAATGAACAAACAGACCGAGATGAGGGCTCAAGATAAACTCACACATACAGAGATACCTGAGATACTGAAATAGGGAGGTGTAGATAAGTGAGGAAAAGACAGGAGAGTTTTCAAAAATATGCAGAGAAAATGATCTACTGAGAGACTGGATATAGAAAATTCAAAAACCAGGTCATGAATAACAATAAAACTATGGCCGGCAACCTCTATAACTAGTGGTCAGAGAGAATCCACCACAGCTGTCTCAGCAACTAATCCAGGTCCTGTATTTTTTGGTCTCTTTTCCAATTCTGGACAAATAGTCAAATACGGTCACTAAAACAACCACATAAGGTAACCCACTTCTAGTTAGCTTGCTTCCAGATTGCTCCTTCCATCTTACTGCTTCCGACAACTCCCAATCAGAACCACCTATTTACTATGAAGTTCGCCTAATCCTCTGACTGCTTTTGAGATTCTGCTAAATTCAAATAATTCTCACAGACTGTCTTAGGAAACAGGCTCCGAACAGTCTCCATAGTCATTTGGATCGGCTTTCTTTTTAAGTATATTGTGGAGAAAAAAAATTGGATTGTAATTTAATATCTAAACTTGAGATTACTTTAAATATGGTATGGGAAATTTTATAAATATCAGTCAAAATATAGGAGAAAATTTTTATTAATGCTGGTTAGGAAAATTTTTCACAAATGGGCACACAAGAAGCAATTTTAAGGAATTAAATTTTATAGTAAAAGATTTAGTTCTGTTAAAACAAAACCAAGGGGAGTTGATAAACTGGAAAACCAATGACAAAACAGTATACAAGCGAGGAGAAGGCATTACAGAGAGAGAGAGAGAGAGAGAGAGAGCGAGAGAGAGAAAGATGAGAGAGAGACTATTCAGATTATAAAAGATTAAAGAATTGTACAAACCAAAAAGGAAATAAACTATTCAAAACAAAATGAGTGAAATGCAAGAATACATAAAAAGTAGTAGAAAATATGAATGTCTAAGAATATATAAAAATGAATCTTATTTTCAAGTAAAAGATTAGACATTAAAATCATTTCACAGAATAGTATATTTGTGAGGATGGAGGTAATGATGTAGATACCACATCTGTTAGTGTAAATCTGCATTACTAACCACAGAACAATAAATATGAAGGTGGCTATATAATAAGACTGGAAGATTTCACCCCCAGAAAAATGGAAAACATAATGCACATGTGCACCAAAATGCATGTATAAGTGTTTTCATAAGACCATTTGTAACAACACAGTCTGGAAGAAAAAAAAAATGTCATCAACAAGAAAGTAGGTAAATATATTGCTAGATTTGTACCAAAGATAACAAATAAATTATTTAGGTCCACCAACACAGATTACTATTAAAAATGTTATCACACACGTATACGTGAAATGCGAAAAGGATAAAACTAATAAAAGAGAGCACAATAGAGAATCTAGATGTCCATTATTCTACCAACGACTTTTTGATAAAACACCAAGGGTATGATTGATAAAAGAAAAAAATTGACAATCTAAATTTCATCAAAATTAAAAATGTCTGCCCTGCAAAAGACACTGAAAAGAGAGTGAAAAGACAAGCTAGATACTTGACATATTTGCAAAAGATATTTTTTGTAAAAGACTGTTATTCAAAATATATAATGGCCATTTATAATTCAAAAATGCGAAAACAAAAAAACCCAGATAGGGATAATTATTCTATTAATCTCTGCAAGTTCATCAAAAAGAAGAGTTTGTGATCTCATTGTTTGATTGTTTGATCATTTTTTTCATGCCTAAATATTGCAACCTGAACAACCACTTCTAAGATAACAATATGCAGTATATTAACTAGTGTTAATTTCCTGTTTTTTAAAATTCTGTATCATTTCTATCTTTTATTTTCTTTTGCTTTTAAAAGAAGAAAAAAAAGAAAAAAAATCGGCCAAAAACCTTAACAGTCTCTTTACCAATGATAAAAAATAAAAAGGCAGTACACCGCATGAGTTACTAGGGAAATACAAATAAAAACAAAAATGAAGCAGTAACTGCATAGTCATTAGATAAATTAAACTCTAGAACTGTACCAACTCCAAATGCTGGCAAGGAGCAACAGACGTATTCCTTGCTGACATGAATGCTGGTGAGGACTTTTATTTACTGGTGATGTGACAGCTATTTTGAAAGAACGGTTGACAATAGTTGTCAGGTGGAGGGAAGGAATATGTAGACAGAACACAATGATTTTTTTGGTCAGTAAAACTACTCTACATAACAACATAATAGGTTATTCAAATTTTTTTAAACATTAGAATGCACAAGACCAAGAGTAATGTAATTATGTATTATACTACACAAAGAGTATGTAGTCAATGTAACTTATGAACAATTATCATTTCATGGGTAATAATGATAGGTCAATACAGAATCACCATTTTATAGAAAATATGTCACTCTGGAGGAGGATTTAATAATGCAGAAAGTTATGTTCACATGAGAAAAGGGAATATAGGGTCATTTCCATAGCTTCTAATGAATTTTGCTATGAACCTAAAATATTACTAGAAATATCTATTAATAATAAAATGAATTGAGCTTCTATGGTGGCACCCACCTATATTCCCAGCACTAGGGAGTCTGAGTTCAAGGCCAGACTCTGAGTCACACGGTGAGCTCAAGACCAGACTAGAGTGCATAGCAAAAGCCTGTCTCAAAAAAAGTAAAAAATAAATAAACATTTAAACTAAAGCAAAACAAAACAAAAAATTAAATAGATTGCATCAAACTATAAATCTTCAACATAGCAAAAAAAAAACAACTAAAAATGAAAAGACAACTTACAAAAAGAGAAAATACAATTTGAACATCTGGTAAGGGATTAATATCCGAAATATATGAGGAAATTAGTCTATTCAAGATGAAGAAAACTCACCTCGCTATTAAAAGCTGAGTAAAGAATTGCAATAAAAATTTTTTTAAAGAAGGCATACAAATGGCTAATAACTACATGGAAATCATGAGAGAAATGCAAATCAAGTCCACCATGTCATGTCATCTCACATTTGTTAGATAGCTATCATCAAAAAGATAAACGAGAATCACAATTGGTGAGTATGGAGGACTGGGAGAAAAGAAATCCATGTACATTTTTGGTGGGAATATAGATTAGTATATCCATTTTGGAAAATAGAAAGGAAGTTCCTCAAAAAAAAAATAGAAACAGCGTGTGATCCAGTAATTTTCACTTCTGGGTATAAAACCAAAGTAGTTTTTTGAAGTCATTGTGTCAAAGAGATATCTGCATTCTTAAGTTCTTTACAGTATTATTCATGGTTGTGTAGGTATGAAAATAATCTTAGTTGTCAACAGTGGATAAAGTATGATACATATATGCAATGGAGCACTAGTTAGACTTTAAAAAGAAAATTCTGATATCTGTGACATGAATAAGTCTAGAGGATGTTAGGCTAAGTGAAATGAGCCAAGCACAGGATACACACTGCATGATCCAACTTATATGTGAAATCTGGAAAAGCTGAATTTGTAGATATCAGAAAGGTGGGTATGAAAGTCTAAGATAGGAGACTGGGGTACTTGGGGAAAGGAAGAGAGGAGAGTCAAAGAATACAGTTTCCGGTAGTAGGAATGTTTCAGTGATCTTTTGTACAGTATGGTTACAATAATTGATATCAATGTAATATGTATTTAAAAACTGCTCCAAAGGTATGTTTCATATATCTTTATCTTACAGAAAGTATAGGTATATAAGGTAATGGATATATTCATTAACCTGATATAATTATTCTACATTGTATACATGTATCATAGTCTATCGTTCCCTATATATACAAGTAAATATAATTTGTACATTTAACTTATCTGTCAAATTGATATGTAAACGTTAAAAATTTTAATTCAAAATTAATTTTTAACTGAAAAATTTTAAATCCAAACAAAATATTAATTTGTAAAAATTATGTTTTATATTCTCTTAATTTGATAACATCCTTAGGTGAGATAGAGTAGCATGCTTTGTTTCATTTTATTTTTAGAGCCTTTGTGCACAGTTACGCATAAGAAACTTCACCTTTCATGGCGATTCGTTGCCCATTGCTACCACTAACACCCTCCCATTCACACACATATACTTAGTGCATGTCTGTTTTGTTGTAATGTAGAGGCAGACATTCGTATAAAATGAAAGAGGCATGGAGTATTTACGAGTGAGAATATGGCATTGAAACCTAAAAACGGCAACTTTTGATCTTGAAAACAATGGATATTCAATATTAGTGGCCTCAAATAGGCACTGTATCTTCACATAAGGTTGGGAGTCTTCCTTGATTCTTGTTTTATGTACTCACTTTTTATGCAGTAGTCTTAATTTTTTGTGTTTTTTTTCCTCTAGTGCTTTTACTTTTTATAAGTATTATAGAAGAATTCAGGGAAAGATGTACTGTGGTTTACTATCCCCTAATTGTAAAGCAGATGCTACTGTTCTATGTCTGTATCTACATATTGCCTAACCCGGGATTTATATGCTTAGCAGTGCACTTTTGAAAACTCTGAATGAAGTATTGACAATATATATGTTTGAATGTCTGATTACTTTTGTGGTTTACACATTCCAGTAACTACTGAACTTTATCTATGAGCTTGATACATTTATCAGTTGTAGGGAAATGCCATAAAGTTATGTTGTTTTAATTAACAAGTCAGTCACATTAAATGCTTTCTCATGACCTCTTATGATACCGCAACACCTCTAAATCAGACTTATTTGGATTTTTCTATTGGAATTTCAAAGACAAAAATGTTTGAATCACTCACGTATACGACTATTTTCGTGATAATAAATCAATGAAAGAGCTTACATAATATTCCCCAACTTCTGCCTTACATTTTGTTAAAATTATATTTATAAAAACATTGCTTGCCAGTATCAAAAAATTATCTTAGTTGTATTTCAAATGTATTTCTAGTCAAAAGGAAGTTGGAAGCACCAGGGATTCAGGTCAGCAGCATAAGTACCTGCCTGGAAAGTGCAAGGTAATGAGTGATCCCTGGGACCCCCCCCCAAAAAAAGAAGTTGGAATTGCAGACATAGAATTATTGTAAAAAAGCATTAAAATTGTAAATATTTAGAAACAGAACAAATGAAAGCTAACATAAGTTTCCCTTTAGAACACTCTGCAACTTTAAGAATAAAAAAACTGTGAAAAAATCATGAATTACACAATAGTTCAAAGGGAATATTGACAAAATCATGTCTAGATAGACTTTTTTCTATGCTTAGACTTTAAATATCATATTTGTTTTAAGAGATAATTATTGTGCGTGGCTAGCTAAACAGTATAATCCGTAAATCTGTTTATTTCGTAGTGCTAAGCACAACATTTTATTTGTAACTAGTTTGACAGTAGGTATTTTTATTTGACTTAAAAGTATTAAGTGGCCAGACATGCTGATGTACACCTGTAATCTCAGCACTCAGGAAGCTGAGGCAAGAGAATGGCCATGAATTCAAGGCCAGCCTGGGCTACAAAGTGAATTCAAGATCAGCCTGAACTGCATAGAGAGACACTGTTTCAAAAAAGCAAAACAAAACAAAACAAAAAGTGTAAATGTTGTCTTGTGACAGACTATAAACATATTTTATGAAGTATTATTCTATCCACCAGGGAAAGCGGTTTTGATTGTCCTTCATTCTGAATTTTACAATTGAAGTGAAGGAGTATAAGGTAATTCAAGAGAAGTATGACTTCAATATTTTATTCTTTTATCACTTTTCCTGTATTAGATTGTGCTTTAATAGCTAAAGTCCTTTGGATAAATTGTTTTATAATACTGATGTGTAAATATAAAGATTATTTTGCATTGGAGAAGAGTGTCTGGAAATGAAGTTGGTCTGAAGGATGATGGAAAGATAAGAAAAAGCATCATTAACAAATATTTACTGAATAAGTAAGACATAGAGCTGTGTGTCAGAGAAAATTACTATTGTATTTTCTGGAAGGGAGCCTGAAAAGGTTTGTGGACCAATCAAACTTGAACTTTATCTGAATTTATTTTCCTATTTGATTTTTCTTTCATTTCTTTTTCTACTTCACTTTTATGTACAGTTTTTAAGTTTTTCTTATGTGACCTTCCTGCTATGTCCTTGCTTTTTAACTTCACTGCTGTACCAGTCAGTGTTTACTACAGACACAGACAACACAAGATATACAAATATATAAGAAATTACAAAACTGGCTTACAATGCCCGCTCCCAGAGACAAATGAAGAAGAGTGCAGAGGGTCTGTCTGCACACTGGAGGCAGAAGGATTCAGTGGAAGTTCGGGAGCTCACTGCAGTGTGCTGTGCAAGTCTCTATCAGGAGGCAATGGGTCTGAAATAGAAGGCTGAAGAGTCTACGCCAGAAGTTGAAGACTGCTCTGGAAGCCAGGAGACAACCTCCAAGGTGAAGGTGAAGACTGGAGTTCCTCCAAAGAAAGAGAAACAGATCTGTCCTTCCTCATTTCCCCTTTATTCCATCCAGGGGACAACTTGACCTAGGGTGGGTCTTCCACACCCTATGGTGTGGAATTGCTAAAACAGTTTAGTTGAGCTCCTGTTACTTAAATTGACACAATCAATCCACCATCACAACTACTTTCTTACAAAATTTAAACAGAATTAAAAATTTACTTTACATATAAACATGTAAAATTTATGTGGTACAAAAGAATGAGATTGGACCCTTCTGCTAACCAGAAAAAGCAATTGAAAATAGATTAAAGACTTAAATGTGAGGCCTAAAACTATGAAATTTCTAGATGCAAACAGAGAAACGCCTCTTGATATTGACCTCAGCAGAGGCATTTTAGCTATGACACCAAAAGCATAGGCAGCAAAATCAAAATCAAAAAGTGGGATTACATTAAGGTAGAAATCTCCTGTACAGTAAAGGAAATTATCAGCAAAATAGAAAGATGCACTGCAGAATGGAAAAAATATTTGCAAACATTGTATCTTTTAAAAGATTCATCATCAAAATCAAAATTAAAAAAGATCTGAATCTCAGTAGCCAAAAAATTCCACTAAATAACTTTATTACAAATGGCCAAAGTATTTGAATAGACATCACTCCAAAGAAGATATACAGATGACCAGAAAATATATGCTAAAATTATCAATACCACTAATGATCAGGTAAATAGAAATGAAAACCAAAATATAATATCATCACTCCCCTTTTAGGATAATTATTGTCAAAAACAAAAGATAAGAACAGGAAAGGAAATTCTGACAGTTTTGATGAGGAAAAAAGTACAGAGGTTTTTAAAATTTTAAAAATTAAACTATCATATGATTCAGCAATCCCACTTTGGATATTTGTCCAACAAAAAGCAAATCATAATCTGGAAGAGATATCTGCATCTTCATGGTCATTAAAGTATTATTCACAATAGTAGAAATGTGGAAGTCACCTAAATGTCTATCAACAGCTGATTAAATAAAGTCACTGTGTTACATACATACAGCAGAGTATTAGCCTTAAAAATGTTGTCCATTCAACAGCATGGATGAAATTGTAGGATGTTATGAAAAGCAAACTATGCCAGACACTGAAAGAAAAATAATACAAGATGCCATGAAGGGGAAACGAAACTCCCAACCTGTTAGATTTCAGGTGTGCTGAGTTCAGTCTCACATCATGGGTAAATGAAGTTGCAAACCAAAGGAGAAGGTCAGGAGAGTTTTATTAGAAATAATAATAATAAGAATAGCTTCTAGGTTTCTAAGAGGGGGGTTTGAGTGGGTGGTCATTGTGACACTTCAATAAGAATATTTTATACAGTAAAATCACAACATGGATAGAATGTGGGTCAAACTAAAATCCACCAAGAGAATTATAAGTAAAGTTATTTTAGCTAATATTGATCCAATAGGGAAAAGAGACACAGCAAGGGTACAAGAAAAGGACAAATGCATTCTTGGAAAAGGAGGGGAGGATTGGCCTAGATGTTCTGTCACCCACCTAAGTGTCTGGTGTCTATCTCGGCTCACTGGACAAGATGGTGCTAACTATATTATAATCTCAAATTGCTATTTGTCTCTAAGTAAGTTTGCGGGTCTGGCCATTGTAACTCCATCTTGAGGCCTGGTTCTCTTCACATTTGCCTCCAACCATGGTCTTGGTATGTCTCACCTTTTTCACCAACTTCTTCAAGGTCTAATCCCTCTCTAAATGTCTATTAATTTCTATCTAACTTAGCTGTCTATAATAATAACAATTATATGAGGAATCTAAAATATTACAAGTCATACAAGTTAAGTCAGATGGTGGTGCACAGGAACTAAAAACATAGAGGAAATGGGGAATTAATAGTCTGTGTACAAACTTTTATGCATGTTAAAAATATTCTGTAGATGTACTGTATAATATAGTGCCTTTAATAATTATTTATTATATACTTAAAATTTTATAGAAGGATTGATCTTAAATTTACTTATGATGAAAATTTTAAAAGAAGAGGGAATGTAAGGATAACTCATACGTGTCTGATCAAAATACATTATATACATTCAAACTTTATCCCAAGAAATGGAAAACTGGGAGGAAGGCCAAGCAAAAGGAACAATGATAGGAAGTGATTAAAGTATAATATGATCATGTACAAAACTGTCAAAAGAAACCCATTAATCTATATAATCAATAAATCATAATAAAAAGTATGGAAAAGTAGATCAGTAGGAGTGAACTTTTGGGAGTGATGTATATGTTTATTACACAGATTGTAGTGGTGTTTTCATGGGCTTGTACTTCTCCTGGAGTTTAAATAGCAACCATCTTCCCTTTGGAGTCAGGAAGCAATGCTCAACATAAGGACCAGAGCTCCCCAAAGTGAACTTCAGCCACTCTCAACAACAAGGTCCTGAGCTCCTCTGATGATAATGGCCAATTTCATATTGTGGGAGCCAGCCTGACAAGCTCCTCCAGGAGAACCAATGGCTCCAAACAGCAGCACTTAGGAGAACCCACAATGCCATCGCTCTTCCTCTCCATATCTCTTGTTATGCTGGTAACTTTCCTCGGGTGGGCCATCTATACTCAGCACCATGCTGATCTAATTTAGCTGGTGTTAAGTTGACCACCAGTTTTTAATCCATAACACTTACTAACTTTTTTCCAACAATCTCTCCCTTTTCTATAAAATTCTAAAGTCAGGTCAGAACAAACATGGTGACCTGTGCAGTCAGTACAGTGAAACTCTGTCTGCATTCATCACAATTTGTTTATTTCTTTCTGGCATCATGTTCTGCCCTTGCAAAGGCAGAGACTATTTTATTTTCACTGTAGATTAAGTAGGCCTTTGTTTTATGTTGAACTTCCTGTCCATTTCCTCTCTGCTCAATTTTCTCTCTAAGGCTTTTCCTTTTTAATTAGGCTAGTCAGTTACACAAGAGAATATCTCACATATTTAAAGCCAGTAGTTTTTCATCCACATTTTCAAATATGGCCCTTTAACTTAGTTAAGAGCTTTTCAGAATTCTGTCTTAAAAGCACAGATAAGGTACTTATTAATACTTGAGATTCTCTACTCATTCCCATTATGTTTCAGACAAGCTATTTCTTAGTACCATAGTTAGTTATCTTCACTGCTCTCAATAGTTTTCTTTTCCATTTTCCTACTTACAATCTCTATTTTCTCTTTTGTTTAGAAGGCAAAAACCCCAAATGATTCAAAGTGCATTTTAAAAAGTAATTGGAAACTGTATTTGCTGCGAGAATGCATTAAATTTAGTCCTTACACCATAGGTCCATAGTCAAGAGAATTTAAAATATAGTCAACAGCTGGAAATTTGTGACAATGCTGTTATAAATCATAGAAAATCCTCAAAAATATTGCTTAACAACCTTTTCATAAACATGCCTAATGATAATCTTACAATTACCTGAATTTCCATAATAATGTAGAATATAGATATAAAAAATTTCAAAGCACAGTGCATTCCCTGATAGAACTGGGTGGCCTCTGCCTTTGAAAGCAATATTCTATAAGTTTTCGAATGCCAGTGATAGGATACTGAGTGTACCCAGGGAAGGAGTTCATATTGGAAACTGATGTCTTTGATATAGGAAAAAGATAACTCTCAATCTGTTAGATGTCAGATGTGCTGAGTTTGTGATTTCACAACACCAAAGAATGAAGTCCCAAAGCAAGGGGTGAGGTTAAGAGAGTTTGATTGATAATAAGGAGGACTAACTCCTGGATTTCCAGGAGGGATCCCAAGTAGGTAGCAACCAAGGCCCTTTCAAGGGTAATTTATACAACAAAATCATAATGTGGATGCAACCTGGGTCAGACTACAATCAACTTATAGAATCACAAGTA
>RJWT010026952.1:0-15655 GCA_004365215.1 Cuniculus paca | reverse complement strand
ATATATAGTATTAGGAAGATGGATTGTGAATAAGATTGTCAGGTCCATGTGGGCCTCACATAAATTTAAAGAAGCATAAATTGAAGTTGGGACTTTCTGTATTCAGCATGACAACATTCAAAACATAATTTCTAAATATGTAACACCAGCAGGTAAAATCCATTGAAAAGTTTAAGTTGGTATCTTAAATTTATTTCAACCTTTTCCCATTTCTTTTAGCCAAAGTTTCCTACAGACCAGTGTCTGATTCAAAAACTTACATGTGGACATTTCCATGCAGGTCACTAGTAGAGAAGCAGAAAGTAAGATCAAGGATGCTAGACATAAAAAGAGGGAAAAAAGAGAAGAGAGTAAATTATAGCTTCTTAAGAAATGCATTGGTTTGTGCTATCCTTGTGTTCAGAGAAACCCTAGGACTTACTATAGGAAGAAGGGAGAAGAAATGATGACGCAGCTCCCTTTTACCTCCTGTTTTTACTCGCCTGTCCCACAGGACATAGCTGCCCACGCTTCAGAAGGACGCCACCATGCATGAGCATAGCAGATAATCCTTTTTGTTCTGGGTCTGTCACATGCAGAGCTATTGATTCTGAAAGGATTTCCCAGTACAAACGCAGGATCTGTAGGAGGTGTTCTTAGCACAACTCACTTGACATTGATTCGACATCTAAACTTACCAGCTAAAACACGTTTGACCTCCCACATGCACACACATGCGTGCGCACACCTGTTTCAGTGAAGGCACCTATTAATGAAAATAAGATGTTTTATATCCTTTACATAAAGGAATACATTTTAAATCTATCTTCAACTTTCTTATGATTTCTACTTACTTTTCTCACAAATTCATCATGAATATTTCTTTTTTTTATGAATAATATTTCAAAAATTGTCTTGTGGTTAGACTAATTCGTGATCAAAACATAAGATTTGTAATTTTGAGGCTCTGTTGCAAAAGAAAAAAAGAATCAAAGGCAGTGCACTCTGCTTCTACCTTTAGTTTTTTGAGTAATCTCCACACTGATTTCCACAGTGCTTGTAAATCAATTCACACTACTACCAACAGTGCAGAAGGATTCATTTTTCCCCACAGCCCCAGCAGCATTTGTTATTGGTTGATTTTTGATGATAGAATTCTTGTTGACTTAAATATTAAGGAAACTATACTTTTCTATTTTGTTGATCAGTGAAGAATGGCACACCTATTTTAAAAGATTGGCAGTTTATTTTCATGAAGTGAAACTTATACCATTATACACCATTACATTTTATAGTATTATAACATGACAACCTCATTTGCTGATGTTTACTTTAAAAATGAAGATATGCATTCATGTAAGATTTGTATTTGAATGTTCTTAGACAACTTATTCATTATAGCTCCAAATTAAAATCAACACAAATATCTACCAACTGGTTTATGGATACTTGTACCACGATATTAGCTATATAGTGGAAGATTATTCAATATTTAAAAGTAACTAAGTACATATTATCTGATTTCACTTTTTCAATTCAATTTTTTCAACTCAAGAAAAGACAGAAAGTCATAACAATGAAAAACAAATCTGTGGTTATTGCAGAACAAGACACGGGAAGAAGTTTTCACTAACAAATTATAGGTAAGGACGTCATAGAAATCTCCTACATTGTGAATTTGGTGATAGTTAACTACGGTTTTGTTCTATCACATTCAGTTAGTTATTTTAATATATGTAAACTATACTTCAACTTATTTATTGAAAAAAAATCCATAAAAGTAGCCAATTCTGAGGAAAGAATACAATTCGGGCCAAGTATATACTAATTAGGCATTCTGAAATTAATACTCCTTTACTGGATTAATAACTTTTAATTAATCATATATTGTAAAGTTTCCATCTCTTATACCTAAATCCATGGAAAATTATGTTTTTCACGTTCCAATTGTTACATAGGCAATTTTATTTTATTATTGTTTTGTTTTGTTTTGTTTTGTTTTGTTTTACAGGGGAGAGTGCGAACGCAGTCCCCCCCTGCCACAAATTATGCAGTCGAGTTTCCCACATTTGGGGAAATCACAGGGGTCAGCACATCCGGAGTGCAATGGATAAGCCTCGCCCTGGGAAAACCACCTTCGTGATCACAGTATCTCCCCTTGCATAGGCAATTTTATACAGACTAGGGATTCTTACAGTTTTCCATTTATGTTAATGTTTCAAAAATTTCTCTGTGATAAGTCAAACTGGAAGTCAGGTTCCAGGTCCAAATCCTTCGTGGTGTGTTTCTGTCCCTACCCCAGGCAGTTGTAAAGGCCTGGTCTGGCAGCCTGTGCAGGAAAGTTCCCTGCCCACCAGGCTTGGTACACTTGGTCCTCATCAGCCTACGCTACTGCCTGCCCAGCTCTCAGGCAAATTTCCAGTCTGGCCAAGGTGACTGCTTTTTGAAACCTGCTTTTTTGGAGCACTACCAACCAAAGCCTTTTTGGGCCGCTTCTGCCAACCACACCTTACTCAGTATTTTTGCATACAGTTTTCTCTACTGCTCAATATTTGTCCACTCTTAGGTTCTCCCCCTTTCCCAGGTCCTGAGCTCTCCTTGCATCAAACATTAGGAGTCTTCTGTTACAGTATGCGATGACACTTCTCACCCCACTCTGTGTTGAGCTACAGCTGTTGCTGGTACCATTGCATGGGGAGAAAGAGGACATCAAAGGAGCAGACATCTTCAGTGGGGCCTCTGGGACCCTGTCGGAATAAGTGCATAGAACCTTGGATTGTTGCCCTAGTTGACCACTTTAACACTTGACAGTTCAGCTCATTCTCACAGTTCGTGAAGAAACATAATTTAAAATAATTTTAGAACAATGACTCCTGATAGCTACATGCAAATATGCAAATATGGACATATAAACCAAATGGTTGAATATGGTTACAATGCCACACTTTCCTTACATAAATTCCCATTGCACTTCTGATGATGGTATGACAATAGGATGAGAATAGTGACCTTTTAAATTGTTCCCAAAATTGTATTTTATAATGATTAAAGATATTAGTAAGTGTTATGCAACAGATTAAAGTGAGGACTGTTAAAATATAAAAAGTGCCAATAACTGAAGTAAAGAAGCAACTTAGTTCTTGTATTGTTTGGTTAATTTTACATGCCTATGTCTGTTGGTCTGGACAACTATTTTGAAGACGATGAGAGGCATTATGGTAGCCATTGTTAATTTCCTATTATCTTGTTTTGAAGTCCTGTATTGTTGTCATTGTTTTGTTTTGCTTGGTTTTATTCTGTTTTGTTTTGTTTGATTTTATTATGTCTGATTATATGGGTAGTTATTTTGAATATAACAGGACATAGTAACCATTGTTGATTTACTATTATCTTGTTTTGAAGTCCTGTATCACTTTCATTGTTTTGTTTTGATTGGTTTTATTCTGTTTTATTTTGTTTGATTTTATTCTCTTAAAAAAATGATGAACACTACTATGAGTTACGCAAAGAAAAAGTGCGATTATAAGAAGTGACCGTGTATATATTAAACTGTTCCTCCCTAACACCATGTTCCTTGATGCTAAGAGAAAATGGAAGTATATTTTTGATGTTACTCTTATTAAACTGATCTAGACTTTTTAAAATATTTGTTCCAAAAGAGTTCAAAGTTATTACTATTCTTATTTAAATTCCTAATAATAGTATCAATGTAAAAGCAATTAGCAGATAGGTATGTAAATACTCCCTTTTATAGATAGCTTAGCTATTTTAAAAGCAAACTATTACTGTTAAATGTAAGAACCTTCTGAGTTTCTTTAGCAATGTGTGGATAAGAGAATTATCAAACTATAACTATTAAAATTATTCTTTTTCATTGAATTGACACAAAATTCCACGGATGCTGAAACAACCACCAAATGGTCAGAAATTTCTTCAAATTGCTAAATATTATTAGAGATGAGTCATGACGTGACTACTAATTTGTATTAAGATCGTTAAAGAAAAGAAAATAAGAGTGTAGATTCACACATATTTCTATTTCTTCAGCCATGCTATTGCTTTAAAAATAGAAATAACAGAGTAAGGAGTTAAATATTTAATAAAATTAACTTTTAAAAATGCCATGTTATATATTATGAATATCATATTGAATAAGCCACTTCTAAAAAGTTCAGGACTATTTTAATTTCTCTCATAATCATTGTAAAAAAGGTTTCTAATGCTTCAGAATGTAAGATGAAAAATATACAAATCTCATCAATATTATGTTTCCATATTTTAATTGCTCTATCATTCCCTGGCTGTTTCACAATGAACAGCAATAAAAATATTTATTTTTTAATTAAATTCAGAATTTAGAAAACACTCAAAAACAGTAAGTGCAAGAATATAGCTCTTTAGGGTTTTGCAAATGTTCAAAATCTTTCCTTTTTTTAGACTTATCAGTTAGCACCTAGAACAAAATTTAAGAACCATACAGATGGAAAAATTCTGATTACTTTATGAAATGATGGAAAATTGTTAACATTTCACAAGATATATTAGGAGAACATGGGAAAATACATTGATCTGCATTCAGATTTTTCACCATGGTTTCCAGATGTGTGACTTTACCTCACTAACTCATGCTTGGAACAATTTTTTTATGTGTCAGTCATCCATAACAGTTCTCAGGAAGCTGAAGAAATTCAGAAACAAGATTTTATTACTTAATAAATAGAACTGTAAGACAACCTCAAGCCACCATAATGAATAGGGCAATAGACAAAAGCAAAGGCCATGAAAATCAGGACAGGTGGCAGCAAGGAGTGTTAACATGGCCTTATGTTCTTTCTTGATTGGAGAGCAGTATTTAGGCTGTAAATCGACCATGAGATTGAAGGTTCAACCACAGTGTTGAATTAAAGTAGAACCTTCATGGACAGTTGGCTTGTTTTTGAAAAACAATTATGTGTATGTTTTTGTAAAATTTTCTTATGTCGATTCTGTCGAACTAACTCATACTGTGGGCTTCGTACTTGGAATCAAAGAAGTTGTCAAATATAAATAATAAATTCTGAAGACTCATGCTAAATGACTTCATGTTATACGACTCACTAGAAAAGAGACCTAGAGCTGTCTCATTTCTTTGTCATTCCTTTGATTATATTATTATCAGTTGATACCCTTATTCTCATACCTATTCAAGGGTTTTTATTTTCTCCACATCCAATTAGTTGAGAGAATACATTCCCTCCTCAATTAGTTTATTTAGAGCACAAATAAGTGCAATGAGAAGAAAGAGATTTATATTTTAATTCTGTGAGTCTCATAGCCTTAATGTCCATAGCCGTGGAGACTCTAGTAATAATAATCAGCATTATCTTTCATATTCAATGATCGCGTCAATATGCGTGCTTAGATTAGAGAATATTTTGTCAAATTGTTCTTTGCTTTCAGTTTTTGTTCCCAAATTTTACAACCATCTTTAAGCAAATTCATTAAGAGGCTCTATCTTGTCTTTTGAATTTTATACTATATTTACAATCCATTGATCCTATACCCATTTTTATAGTGATGCAAAAAATCCCTTATTTAAAACAATTTGGTTAAGATAATTTTGGTTAAGATAATTTGTTTATTCCTAATCATTTATTTGACTTCATGTGAACATAAATGCTTTCTTCTCTATTAATAAATCTATGAAATATATATTAAGTAGTTTCTTCACAAGCAGATTTTAAGCCTAAATCTTAACCTCATCATACAAACTCTCAAAAGCTCTTAAATAGTACATAGAGAACTTTCAAAGCTCCTTGACTGCTTTTCATGAAGAAAGTAGTACTTCACTTCAAACACTGTTTTTGAGCTTCATTTACATATTTTATAAAATAATAGGAGAGAGAGAGAAGACTTCTGCTGAATTTCAGTGGAGATTCCCAGTGTGCTCTTGGTTTTCCCAACAACCTCAGGTAAGGCTGAAATTGATTGCATTTGTGAGACCAACGCAAATTGAACAGCATCCACATAAGTAAGAGGTTAAAAGTTCACTGGAAAGCAGAGATTTATCAAAAGTGGTAGGCATATGATCTGTAATGCTAAACTGTAACATTTAATAAAACTTCATTAGTAAAATATGATTCTATATCATGACATTCTCAGTGGTTCTTAGTGTATAAATTACTAAAGGAGCTTCAGAAATAGAAACTTTGTTTTGACAAAAGAGAGATTTTCCTGAACACCTAAAGTCCTAGGGTTATGAAAATAAGGAATTTAGTGACAGGGTTTAAATCCATATCTTTGATTCAAAGCTGTACAAGCAATTGTCTGCATATACATGTTCTGGAATGGCCGTTAGTATACATCTGCTTTTCTTGACAGTTCTAGTCAGAAATTACAATAAAATTTGATTTAAATAATGAGTAAAAAAAGCCCTAAAATTTCTTTCTATTCATCCAAATATGGTTTGCCCAATTGTTTTTTAAAAGATCTATTTCTAAATTTTACCCATCTAAGAAAACAATCTTGTGACCGAAGGAGATAAAATTTCCAGTGAAGATTGTTTCAACATTAAAGCTGTCAGGAAAACATAAAGGTAGTTGGAAAGCTTGATTAATTAATGCTTGCAACTGGGATCAAATTGTATAGGTCAGCTTCTCCAAATATTTCAGGGTTGATGAGAAATTAAGACTACTAATAAATGAAGAGTGAGTGACATTAAATTAGTGATGACTTTAAAGCTTCTGGGGTATTGAACTTGTCTGTTGAGTTTATCCTTAATAAGAAAAACAGTGAAGGGGAATCTATGCAATTAGAAGCAGTATGCTTGCAAGAAAGCCAGCTATTGACAAAAAGAGACTAGGATATTTTCTCTGTAGTTAGGCACCTTGCTTGATGAATTCAAAGAAAAAACACTACTTTTAAAAAGATACATAGTATGTCAAGGTTACAAAAAACATTTTGAATTGTTTTAGTAATGTTCATGGTAGTTTTTAAGTGTCAGAAAAGCACCTATGATCATTTAGAACCAAAGTAAACATGAAGCAAAAGGAAGGACTTAGCATTAACTTGATTTAAGAGAATACTGGATTTAATAAACATTGTTAAGAATGTGAATTACAATTGAATCTAAAACCTGAAACATTGCTTAGACATTGATGGAACACTACAGACGACTTTGCACCACACTAGTCACATTTTCCTCCAGGAAATCTAATCATTCAGTTGCCATTTGTTTTCTTTATTTTTATTTTTGTTTTATATAAGTTAAATCCATCTTCTAGCCTTGGTTTAGGTGGCATTTCTCTTACAACACTTACCTCATTTTTCTTTCTGTTAAGAATATTTGTGAGAGTTTCTGTATCACTCATAATCCTTTCCATCTTTTCCTGAAAGGATCCTTTCCACTTCTTATAAAAGAATTTTTCCCTCTTGTGTACGTTTTTTGGCCTACAATCCAGCAGAATTTTCAGTAAAAATTTAATGAGTACATGAATGAATTCAAGAGTCTTAAGCTCCTTCACTTGGAATATTTAGAAATTGTAGTTAGGAAGTGAAACTAGACTAGCTTGTAGGAGATGTACTTATATGCACTCTTATTTTTAATATCTATTAACACAACATCCATGAACCACCTCTACGAAAATCAACAGAAATGTTGTTAAAACATCCAAGTTCTTGGATACTTCCCAATGACTTCAGAGGTAGAATTTCTGGAAATAGAATTATGTGCTTCCTAAGTATAATCAAAACAAGAAACCCCAGTGAAGAGAAATCATGACAATGGTGAGCTTCTGTTCTTTCTTGGATATAGAGTTTTATCTATTCATAGAAAATATCAGCATGTTCAATAATGTGTATAGAAACCAATGCAATGCCAGGGATGGTTTTCTTACTTGTAAGTCAATTTGAAAGGCAGTGAAATAAAATAGCCTCTTAGTATTCTAGTCAACAAGGATAAGCATCTATTAGTTTCAGACTAAGAGTTGTGAAACACTATGATGATACATTACAGAATAAGATCAATATCAAGTGTAATGTCTAGTCTTCACACTTGTGGCAATGTTTCCATTATTGATGAAGAAGGAACTTTTAGCATCCCTTCATTTTCACTTTTAAAACACCGTGGGTGCCAAACTTGTTCTTCCTATCTATCTGAAATATTGTACAATTTGATCAGTGTCTCCTCGTTCCCTCTGTTCCCATCCCCTTCTGACTCAGTTAACCGCAATTCTCCTCTCTACTTGAGTTCAAAGATTTTTAGACCCTATATAAGTGAGTTTGTGGGGTAGTTTTCTTTTCATGCTTGACTTATTTTGCTTATTTTGCTTAGCATGACCCCAAAATTGATCCATGTTTTGGATCTGACAGGAAGTCTTCCCTTTCCCAGGACTGAATGGCATTCCACTGTGCATGCATGTCATATTTTCTTTATCCATTTTTCTGCTGTCAAATATAGTACTACTGTGCAACAGAGTGGCTATAGTCAAAAACAATGCATCACATTATTATATATTACAAACAACCTGGGAAAGTACACTGCAAATGCTTCACCTTAAAACTTGGTAGAAAAGTGAACTGATGACAACATTAGTTTAATTCAATAATGGCATACTATATACCAGAATAGCATATCATCCCCTACCAATGGACTGAATTATGATTTGTCAATTAAAAATAACACAGAAAACACAGCTGTTCTCTATGTCATTCTTGTATTTTATTAACAATTAGATTGTGTAATATAGAAGCAGTTCTTAGAAATTATTTGTTTTTTCAATTGTGGACCCACACAAATTATTTTAGAGGGACTTGGACAGTAAATAAACTTATGGTCAGGGTATTTGCAATCCTGGTGAAGTTATTAATAGTGTCTTTTTTCATTCTCAACAGTGCCATGGTTCAAGTAGTAATTTACATGACATCCAATTTTAAACAGTTTCCTCATAAGTCTGTAAAAGCTTTAACTTTTTTTATTTCATTGGCAACTTTCTTGGTTTGTATTAAACTTTTGAAAAACAATTATGTTACTAAATTAATAGCAAAAATTATTTTGAAGAAATGTAATCTCAGAGGGCAACTATATTAGCCACAAAAAAACCCAATAGAAAATGTATATTATATCACCAGCTGACCATCAACCCCACTCCAAATCATTTGCTGTATCCTTTGTCAGCTCCCTTGCATTTTCCTCCCAGTTGTGCAAAATGTATCAGGAACTGTATATAGATGATTAGATTAGACAACAGATTTTTAACTGTGTCACTGGAGAAATAAAATTACTTTTCACCTCAGGTTTTGATACTAGAGAAAGTTCAATAGTGAGGAAACAGAAAAATAATTCCGAATAATGAGAGAAACCTCCAGGTAACACTAAATCCAGCTGCCTTTTTCTTGAAAAAGAAAGGAAAAAATATAAATTCTCTTTCATAGTAACTGTAGAAGATAAGATTTAAAAAGCCATTTGTTGATATTTTGAAGTTTATATTTTCAGCACCTCCTAACACTCAAGGATAGTCACTCCTCAAGAATTTGCACAGATATATAAATTGGGAGGCACCTGCAATAATCCTTCTGAATGTTAGAACGTGGATTCATCAAGGTACAGTTTGAGATGTAAGAGTTTCATTCAAAAATGCATTTATTTTGGTTAAAGGACCTAAATATGAATAATTACCCTAAATGTAACTGTAAGCAAATATTGAAAATTAATCATCTATCAGTTCTTCAGCAATTGCTATTATCTGTTTTATCTACTTTGAAAATGTACCACTTCAAATTTTATTGTTTTCATATTTGGCCAAGAAGGGTTGATTATAAAACACAACACCCAATTCCCGCTATATATATAGATCGATTCCTTTTAATTTGCTTCATGTTTGTTGTGCTTCATACATTATTCAGATATTTGAATATATTATGCTGCATATATTATTCATATACAGTATTTGTGCTTCATATATTATTGGATCATTTAGGTTTTATTGGCATGCCCTATTAAATGGGATCTCAATGCTGTAAATGAAAACATTGTTATAAATCTTTAATGACTGTACACTTCTCCAACTCTCTATCAACATCCTGATTACTTTTTGTAAAACTTACAAAAGCTGTCTATAAAGAAGACCTACGGGTGCTTTAGTGTTTCACTGATCTTGCAGGTCTAGGGCCAGTGGTCTGATCATCTATTCAGAAGATAGAGGTACACAGCATGGCATCTAGGAGGGGTCTCCTTCTGAGGGTGGTAGCCACTGTTGATTCCCTATAGACTCACTCTGAAGCCCTACATTGTTTATTGTTTTGTTGGGTTGAGTTTTATTCTCTTTTGTTTGGTTTGGTTATGTTATACCCTGTGACATGAGCAACTGTTTCAATGATAGTAAGATACATATGGTAGCCATTTTGAATTTACTGTTGTCTTGTTTTGTAGTCTTTCATTTTATCCATTGTTTTGTTCTTACTGTTTTTATTCTATTCTGTTCTGTTTGATTTTTACTGTGTCCGAAAGTATCTGCAGCTATTTGGAAGACAACAAAAGGCATTATGGTAACTATTGTTGATTTTGTAATGTTGTGAAGTCCTGTATCACTCACTCTGGTTTGTTCTAATTGGTTTTATTCTGTTTTATTTTCCTTTGTTGTATCCTCTTTAAAAAAAAAAAAGAAGAAGAAGACCTATGGGCTACCTTTCCATATTGTAGTAGAAAGCTGAGCACTAAATTTCATCTAAAAAACAGATATCTTTAACAATGTTTCAAACACAATGATGGACAAGAGTAAGAACAAAATGGCCAAATGTCCCTAATTGTACTCTAATAAGTCTCCACTGGTGTTCTAGCTCTAGGGACCTGAAAACAATGAGGGATGCAAGGAAGTATGACAAATTAAAAGCATATGTCTGATAAAAATGTCAGCCATGGCAAAATGCAAGGACAATGAATTAATTATTGATAAAGAGAAATTAGATGTGGACATTGTTCTACGAAGTACGATTTTAAGTATGGATAGTAGGTTCAGTTTAAAAGTATGTGCAAGCTAAAATCAGGACATAAAACATTAACAAAAAACAAAAAGTCTTTGGTTCATATTCAGCTATTCACTGTCAGCACCTGCTCTATATAATATACATATCGACTGCCATTGGTATAATTTCTTTTCCTATATTCTGTCATAAATCCTTCAATAAATGTACAAGTGAAACTCCAGTGTTCACTAAACAAATGTGTCATGAGTTCCTACTCAAATGACTGTTTCTGAGATTGGGCAGGGTATTTGGCATTAAAAAATTGCAGGCATGTTTTCCACCCTATGATATTCCAATCTATGTAGGAAAACACGAGTGTCAGCAAATAAATACAATTCGATATGCTTGTTTCATGCATGACACTTAGTAGAGTTCCAAGGGAACAGAAAGAAGAAGTGAATATCTGAATCTGCCTGATTACCAGGTAATGCTTTGGGTCTTCATTGGACCTATAGGACTTCTGTTAGACATGGATAAATGGAAGGGAATGGAATTATAGGCTAAGAGAATTTATGCACAGTAGTATTATGGCTTAACAATGCTTGGAACCTTCAAACTAAGCCACTGAGTTTTCAATGAGATTGTGAAGTACAGCAAAATGGCTATATACAGTAACACTAATTAATATTATCACCGAGCCTGACTCTGGCAGTTTTAATTACTCATGTACCTTAAAACATGTAGACATAAATGCTAAATTCTCTTTCCATTTAACATGTGTAATTATCGTAAACTCTTAAAACAGTCATGATGATAAAGCTTAGGGAAAATTAATCAGCCACAAAGAGGCTTTATTTTCCCTCTAGCTCAAACTGTATACAGTGCAGAAATTTCTACTATACAATATTTACTAGGCAACTGCAACACCGACTTACACAAATTTAATGAAATATGCGTGTCTAGAATTGAGCTTTATTCTTGGACAACGCTAATCTCCAAAGAGTTTCCCTCGAATTTAGTTTAAATTTACTTCCAAGTAGTCACTCTATTTATCAGTCTTAAAGCCTTTCTTCTAGAATCATATAATATAATTTAAATTTTTTTCACATGAAAATTATGAAAAGTTTCGAAGATATGTGTTATTTTTCTTCTCATATTCGTATGCCAGGCTAAATATAACAGGTTTCTTCAAATACTGTTTATTTATTGTGGTTTCCAGAATGCTATGAATCAATTATTTTTACTCAATTACACTACTTCAAGTAGAATCCCTATTTCTGGATGACTGTCTTTATGTTTGTGAGATGATCATCAGTGAGAAAGGAAAAGGTAACATGAATATGTCAATTCAAAATTTCCTTTGAAACTGGAAAAATAATGCAAATGATGTACCTTCTACAGTGCAAACAAGCAATATTTAAGTACAAGGTGGGATTGCCACACAGTGAATGTTTAAATTTTAAAACTTAGAGTAAAACACACATTGTCATTAATCTTAAAGTACTCCTCATTGCTTCAAACGCACTGCATTATTCTTGACATTTTCTGAAGTCCTCTTTCATAAACATAAGGTATGATCACAAATGCAGTAAATGTTGCCACTATGTGCCATCCAATGGAAAGACAGTCTCCAAAAACAATATGATTCGTCCTCACTCACCTTGTTCATCAGATCTGGTACCATGCGACATCCAGCTTTTCCCTGAAGTCTAAATGACTGTGAAAAGTGAACATTCTGAATCAGTTCCAGGTATGGAGCCAGACAGGAAAGGAGGCTTCCAGAACTGATTCAGACAGTAGCAAGAATGATGGAATAAGTGTCTCTGAAGTGAGGGGAAGTATTTTTAGCGTGATCAGTAGCAAAGTGTTTTTTTACTGTAACATTTAAAAATTTTAAGCAATCACCATAATTTTTAATCACACCTTGCATACGCTTCTATGTGCAGTATTGGACTTACATTGCAAAATAATTTCTAAAAATATTCAGGTATTTTCACTACCATGGGTTGTGTATGTATTACAGAGTTCTCTATCCATGAAAAACATCCTTCTTGACCTCTCAGATTTCACTGGGCTACTTTATTTATGGAATTTAATATTTTTACTTACTGTGCTGTGACATATGCTTATTGTCCCCTCCTCCTTTTCTACTTTTCTGTGTTCACTTGTTACTTTTCTTACTTTCTGCATTCTAAGCTTTTCTCCTTTTTATATACAAAATGATATTCCTCAACATTGTATTATTTATGAATTGCAAGTGATCCATAACAAAATGTCTGTCAGAGGTACTATTTTAACCTGAAACCTAATTGATTATGCCTAAGTAAATTCTGTTTTGTTAATTCTCTCATGTGCAAGCATCACATGACACTAGCACATTTAAAACTTGAAAATCAGAGAAATGGTAAAAAAAATTACCATAATTATCGAATGGAAATATAATTCTCTAGTAACGGAATTTTTGCTTATTGTGGAAGAAATTCATAATTGTCCATGACATGAACATAATTTGCTAATGTCAGAGAAAGCTGACTAAATCAGGCTTACATTGGTCTGTCTAACACTTACTTTTGTTTAAAGAAACTCCTACAGATCTAATCAATGCCCAGAGCATTACCTTCTCGTAATCAGGTAGATATTCACTTATTTTTTTTTTTCATTTTGAAAGAGATGCAGGAAGTAAAGGTCAAATAATCAGTAAAATTTGTAACATATATGGTTAATAAATACAGATTTAAAGGAGAAAATAATATCAATAAAAGAAGCTTGAAAAGAGTGTTATTATTTGGGGATTCAAATATATAATAACTTTCTTCCCCTTCCAAGTTGAGAAACTGCTGAAATATAGACAAAGATCAAGTAGACTGTGGTGGACTATTCAAAACAGGTATCAGCTTTCACATTCACCCTCATTAAAAAAGTTCCTCCCCCAGTGACTTCAGAGTTTTGCTCTGCACTTGCTTTATCTGAGTGATCTTAGTTTATCCACACGGATCAGAAGCATTGCAAAAGGGAACCTAGTTGATTCACAGAATGTGAGAGGTTGTGACCAGTAAGTAACAGGAACGCTGACATGGGTGAAATGATAGAGTTTTCTGGGGAACATAGATTAGGTATACAGACAAACAGATTTCCTCAAGGCAAGCTCTAGAGCTATAGTCTTCTCTACTCAGTTATGGAAAATTCTTGGCAATAGGAAGTCTCTCTTCACAGATGTTAAATCTGCCTCATGTAAAATTTACAGCAGGTATGGAACTGAATACATTCTGTGCAGATACAAACCGTCAAAAGAAGAAAAGATGAGCTTGTCGGTGAAAACTCAATTTTGTCTCTCATATTTAATTAGATAAATTCACCTTTCTCAAGGGATTCCAGGCCCAAGAGGAATGGAGGAGATACAGAAAGAATGCTATCTTCAGTCTTGTTCTTTCTCAAGCAACAGAGTAGATGGAAAGGATATTCCCAATCCCCATAACCACATTACCACCAAAAGAGGCCGCATTTTAACCTGCAGTCAGATCTTCTAACCATTGGGGACCTCATCTTACAACTTGAATTTTGATGAAATTTAATGGTTAGGATCTGTTTTATATAATTTATTTCTTCCTCAGAAGTCAGCTCAATGTCTGACACACAGTGGCCATATTGAATTGAGTGAATGAATGAATGAATGAATGAAAGCACATACCCTAACTATAGCTATCAAATCCACACAAAATTATTTTAAGTATAAAAAAATTCTTTACTGTAAATTTTAACATATTTTAGGTGGGATAGGTGAATTAAAAAATAAAACAATACATTTTAAGGTTTTTTTGGTTTAAATCCTAGAAAAATTCCCTTTCAGAATCAGCTCCAACCTCCACGCTCCACAATGGGATGTATAGAATTTAATTACTATTAATTATAGTTATTATTTCCTGATGTTGCTTATCAGAATATTTCATTTTCATGACAATTAGAGTATAATTATTAGGATAATGGACTTTACAAAAACCAATTATGCAATGAGACTAGATAGGGTTTATCTCTAGTAATTGAGCCTTAACAATTTAAGATCAAAATAAGTGAATCAAAATGAAAATGTAGAACCATTAACCCCCAGGCATCAACAATCAGGTTGATTTGCTCTTCTTTTCCAAATTAATCCAGTATTTTACAATGTCACATCAGTTGATTTATAGAGGCCCCTTTCCCAATGAGTAAAATTGTGTTTACACACTGATAACACAGCCCCAGGCCACACAACTTCTATAAAACTTTTCTTATCAGAGCTTTACATTTGATCTAAACACCTACACAAGTACTTGGGAAATTCTCAGTTAAACTATTTACTTGGAACTTACGCAGTACATCTGAGAGACAGGGAAAAAGGACACACTTGTAGCATGACTTTCCCTTGCCAGTAAGGCAGAGGTTCATCTATGAGTACTAAATTGTATTTAGATATAAGCATGAAGATTTGGTGCCCTTCAGTTGAGTTTGGCGACTGTAGATAATGATGGCGTACTGTATATTTCAAAAAAGTAGAAGAAACTATTTTGACTTTTTTTTAACATGAACAAAAAATAAATATTTGGAGACATAGGTATTTTTAACTAATTTAAATATCATACAACATAAACATCATTTAATACCCCATAAATATATGCATTTTATGGTTTTACATATCAACTAAAATATATTTAAATTTATAACAAAAATGAAGTTATATCATATCAAAAGTATCATTGGT
>RJWT010026951.1:0-15648 GCA_004365215.1 Cuniculus paca | reverse complement strand
CTAAAATGGGGATAAATATAACCCTGGCACTGGAACCAGGCTGACACATCTTCAGAAAAATTAATGATACTTGATTTAAAAAAAATTTCAAGTGTAGATGTACATGTAAATAAAATACTCATTATGATTAAAAATTGTTTGCAAGTTCTTACATAGAAAAGTGACAAGATGCTTTGCTTTACCTCCACCAATAAAAGGGTGAGAGAAACGATAGTGTGAAAAGTGCAGAGAACACCTTACCTGAAGACCTATGGGACCAGGAGGTCCAGGGAAACCTCTTGCACCCTCATCGCCTTTTTGTCCAAACATGCCCTGTTGTCCTCGGGGACCTGGCTCACCATCGCCACCCTGGAGAACAGTAAGGGAAATTAGCACACATTGCAAAACCATCACAACTTACTGAAGAAGTATGTTTCCCTTTCTAATTCATTAAAAGCTAATTTATTTGAGAATAACCAAACAAAATGAAGACTGAAATTATTTTTTTGCTGCAAATACGCCACTCTTTGTTTTGCTAACATTCTTTGTTTCCAGAGTATGGCTGATTCTGATGTAATCAAGAATACCCAACGAAGTAATAACTAATGGGAAAAACAACAAAATGTACTGCACATTGAGTACTTCCAACTAGTTATTCTCTATTTTCAAACAAAGTCACATTGTTTTTTCTTACCAGGATCAATTAGTTTAGCTACAATAATTTAAATGTGATTCAACATCAAGAATAGGAGCAAAAGGTGCTGCCACACAAACACCACTGGTTATGTGACAATCTAAAATATAACCAGGAGGATTTCAATTTGCTGAACAAAGTGGAGTACTTACAGCTATTCCAGGGGCACCAACTGGTCCTTGCAGACCAGGGGGACCAGGAGGACCCTAAAGAGAGGTAAAAGTCAGTAATTTTAAAACAATACAAGAAAACCTCAACAATATATAGCAAAATTTTTGCATGATTACAAACTTATTTCAGAGTCATTTGTATTTAAGCAGGTCAACTGTAATTTATTTTATAACTTAGAGACTCATGCATTTATAATTGGAGTCAATTTTAAGTTGACATTTATTAAAAAGCACTAGCATCTTCAATGTTGTAAAGGTCTTAAAATGGAATTATATGCTAATCTAAATCAAGTTGAAGATTCACAACTCAAAAATTTTAAAACAGATTTCTTTCATGAGATATGTATGAGTCAGATACATATTTTTCTGTATACTTTTTATGAACATTGGAATTCTGAGGATTCTATAGATAAAATGCGATGATATATGAAATTTTAAAATGTTTGTATGCACACACGTCAATTTAGCATTACATTAAATATAAACAAATCTCTATTTCGAACAAAAGATCTCAAAAGTCAATATGAGCCTTACATGCACAGATACTTCTTAACTTATTTTTTCACATTAATAACTCCTCAGGCTGTATAAAATATTCAGACACTAAAGAAATAAAAATCATTGAATTTTTTTGTTGTTTATCACAGTACTGGCTTTGGGGGAGATCATCTCAAGCAAAAACTGTGAAAATGTTGTCCATGGATTCCTGAGAGCCTTTCACATTGCTGCCAGCTTGAAGCTGTTCTCATAAAAACGCGAAGATATTATTTGTCTTTTATACTGCATATAGCCATTTGTAATCATGATGCAAAAGGAACAGAGAACCAAACTGCTATTGGCTTAGCTGCCACCATGTTAATAGCTAAAACATAATAGCAATCATGTTACTTTCATCAACTGTACTCTTAGGCATTCCAAAAATGGTTATGTTCTTGATGAAGCACTTAAAGTTCTTATTTTTATTAACTATTGAGTGTATACAAGTCTTTTGGTGTTTGTGTGATCAAATTTTGAAAAGATACATGAAGCTCTTTTGCATTATTCTGAAATGCAATGCCTACCACATTATACTGAAATGTAATGCCTACATGCCTAAGCCATGTAGACTATCATTTAAATTGCAATCTGCACCAATAATTTTACATAAATACTATTTTCACTTGGAAGACAAACTGATCATAAAACTTATTATTTAGACTTGGGAATCTGGCAGGCATGTTACTGAAAATACAGCAAGACTATGACTTCAAGGAAACAACTGACTGCATTTTTTTTATCAATGATAAAATTTAGACTTTTGAGGTAAATTAGAATATTTGAAATCCT
Organism: Cuniculus paca; assembly: GCA_004365215.1. Classification (NCBI taxonomy): domain Eukaryota; kingdom Metazoa; phylum Chordata; class Mammalia; order Rodentia; family Cuniculidae; genus Cuniculus; species Cuniculus paca. The sequence continues at coordinate 13,479 of RJWT010026951.1, read as the reverse complement.
GTATGTATCATTGTGGGCCTTACAGCTTTCCATTCTGAAAGATTATAATGAAATAACACAAAGAGCTCACTTGTTTGATATCAGAATCCATATTAAAATTCATCTTTAAGGAAAATTAGCATTTATCAAATTTGTATGTGGAATCAAAGAATATTGACATTTAACTGCGTTTTTTTAGATGTTCCCCCCTTTTCTAATATGTGTCTTTGTGAATTTGGATTTCAACCAAAAACCATGTCATTACAGACTTGACTGAGAAACAAATTTGAAAATATAGCTTCTTATATTAGGGTAGGCACAAATAATATATGTTACTCTTTGTACTGTACACATTTGTTTTTGGGAAAATGTAACTGTTATTCATTAAATGTATTTGTTGTTATTTTAAATAAATCAATATAAGAATATTTAAAATTTGTTTATTGTAAATCATAGTATAAAAACCCATACAGACAAAAGCATTTTGATGTCTTAAAAAAATGTACAGAGTGTACTACAAGAGTCTTAAGACAAAAATGGATGAAAACTGATGACTTAAATGTTAGTCACCCAGTCATATTTAATTAGAGCTTTTAAAGAAGAAATAAAAACTCTTTCAAACATGGCTTTTGTTAAATGCATACATTATTTTAATTAGAAAAATAGCATGTTCTTTATGGCAATCATCTCAAAGTTGTTGCCTCATTCATTCTACATTTTTCTTCGTAGTTAGAAACATTCATCTCATAGGATTTTGCAAGTCCATTCTAACAATACCTCTTTCAAAGTTGTGTGTTAAGGTATTCAGGAATTTCAACTAAGAAGGCATCAGAATTACAGATCAGCAAAGGACAGAACTGGAAAGATTTATTGGCAATAACTTCTGGGAATGATACATAAATTACTATACTATGAGGAAAAAAATACAAATGGAAATTACTTTCCCAATTTGGATTTCTACTGGAAAGAAAAATCAAAATACTTTAAGAAGTAAATATGTGTAGATGCCACTTAAAGAATATAAAATAATAAAAAAGTTCTGAAGTACAGAAGCTTTTGTCACAAATATATTTCACATAAGATGGAGGAAAAATTTTAAATATATTATTTGAGCAGTATTTACAGTGGGAAAGTGAAAAACATACTCTTAGAAGCAAGAGTGAATACATTATTTGAGTGAGAAACAAGTTATTTTGATAGATTCATCATTTGTTAATCAAAATAAGTACCATATATGAGAAAAGATTAATCTGAAATCATGTAGAATGTAGCAGTTGTATTTATTTTGATATACATATGCTTATTTTTTCATAATCGTATGGAAAAAGAGGCTATTTCTTTATATTACTCTTATTTGCTAAAGCATAGACAATAAAAAACTTATAAATGTCAGACTTTAACCACATAAATATAAAAACTCAGAGAACTGTACAGTATTCAGAATTATACAACTACCAAAGATAATAAAATAACAATATTTTAACATTTAGAAAACAGTAAAAGGTGTTAAATAAAGATCCAGTCTCACTAAATAGTAAGCAACTCACATTTTCTCCTTTGTCACCCTTGCTGCCTTTTTGTCCTGGTTCACCAATTTCACCCTGTATTTGAAAGATTTAAATTAATGTTTAGTATGTCATACTTGCCATTGGATCGTCGTCATTATCCTTTACTATAATCACGTTACTGCTTGATAACACAGTTTAAATTGTAAAATTCTGGCCGCTATCCACTCCTGACTTTCTGATACTGACTAAGACACAGACAAACCAAGTCGGTTTAATTGTATGGAATACTGGAATTTAAATAATTTATTTTGTCTTGAATACCATCATTATAAACTGAAAATGAAAGTTCACTGATTTTCTGGCAAATAATCACGTTACTCAAAAAGTACTTTTCTCTTCTAGTTTTCCAAATATTAAGACGATACATTTTAGACTGCTGATTCACAAATGTTCTATAGCATTTTGTAATATTAAAATATATGTAATTCAAATATTTTGCACAACCCTACATAGGGAATAAAAATTTTAGTGTTGTATAATTTAGCAAAAGTGAGTTCGTAGCTCACTTGTAAGGCTTAACGTGCAATCTCCAAGACAGGAGGGATAAATGTGTACCTTATTTTTACGTTATATACATTTCAGAAAAAATAAATGTTCTGGTTACAAATGTTTTGTTATTCCATTTTGCTCTTTCTTTTAATCTATATCCTATTTAATATAGGACAAACTATAATCTTCAACTTGTGAAACAAAACTTCTGAGCATACGGAAGGTGCAACAAAATTTGAAAAAAAAAAACTCTCAAAGGAACCTAAATCTTAGAGATGCTAATTATAAAATGCTTAGGAAAGAAATCCAGTTTTCTCACAAACTGTACAAACACCAACAGGGAGAACAAACCTTGTCTCCGTCTTCTCCAGGAGAGCCGGCAGGCCCAGCAGGCCCGGGGAGACCCACAGGACCTTGAACTCCATCTCTCCCTGCAGGGCCTTGGGGACCTTTTTCTCCCTGCATTGAAAATCAAACAGATCAATAATTGGGTGTAAGAAATCAAGCAATTAGCTGTTTGCTGCAATTTTTAAGTATAACTACAACTATATATATAACAACATAAACTTCTATATTTGACAGAAATTATTTAATAATCTAAAGGAGAAAAAAATCCCAACTAGCAAATGCAGAACAGATCCTCCATTCTTTCATCACTTACAGTACTGTCCTTTTTAATCATTTATGACTCTGACTATGGCCTACAAAATTTATTAGGAGTCAATCGTGAAATTTCCTTTCAAACGTGTGCTTTCTAAGCAGTACTTGGCACAGTGGATGCTTGCTGTGTGGGATCTTGCTGAGTTTCTCCACTTCCTCCTCCTCAGCACCACTGGAGTCACACTGCAGTGGACATGAGCTTAGAAAACCATAAAATCCACCTGCTCATGTGTCCAACTTCACAATATGCAGTACACGTAACACTTCCCTGTTTTTAACAAAGGCATTATGGATTCTTTTGGATTTTGATGTTTTAACTCCCTGTTGCTTTTCCTGATTCAAAACAAGAAAGTTACCTTTCCTGCATTTTTGTTTGTTTGTTATTCTGCCAATAGCCATTACTTTTGTCTCTATAAATTTGCCTAATTATGCAATTTTAAGTAATACCGACTTGACAGTGAAGACAACTTCTACATCCTTTACAGCAGGGTTCCTCGACAGGGGGACCTGTCCGTGGCCTATTAGGAACCAAGCTGCAGAGCAGAGGAGAGGCAGTGTGCCAGCAAAGTGCCATCTGTATTTATAGCTGCTCCTCATCCCTGGCTTTACCACCTGATCACCTCCACCTGTCAGGTGAGGAGTGGCATTAGATTGTCCTAGGAGCACTACTGTAAACTGCACATGAAAGGGATCTAGGATGCATGCTCCCTAGAATCATTCTGAAATCAGACCACACTCCTGGCCTCTGGAAAAATTACTTTTCACAGAACCAATCCCTGGTGCCAAACAGGTTGGGGAATGCTGCTATAAAGCATCTTTTCAGAGTTCAAAATGATTTATTTCTTCAGTCAAAATTTTACTAATTTTCAGTAAGACTTTATTTTATTAATTTTGAGTGCATTCAGTGATTCTCTTTTCTATTGTTAAACTAGCTGGAAATCTACGCACACTTAAGTCCTGCCTTTGCTTTATCTATTTCCCTGCAGTCTCCTCATCATCTCCTTCCGTTTTATACTGATCACCTTTTATCTGCTTAAAGTTTCAGTACCTCTTGTTCTCCTATTTGTTTGTTTCTGCACACCGGGGGTTGAACTCACGGGTAGCACGTGCTAGTCAGAAGCTCTAAAACTCAACTACAACTTATCCCTCTAGTTAATCCTTGAATGTAGTCTCTCTCACTGGCACTTTATTCTAAAATACTAGTGTTCGTAGTGTGAACTATTAATCATTTGCTACCTTTCTCCACATTGATTAAGCTTAGTATGACTTACCATGACTTGGCTACTACCTGATCAACATTTAGTTTATTAATTAATTAATGACAATAAAAATATCAATAAAATAAAGTTAACTTGTGTGCTTAACTGTTCATAGTCCATATTTTTTGTTTTTAAAGATATAACACAGTCATCATATAAAACATACCCTTGATATCTTTTAAATGATGTATAGTGTTTTAAATTTATTTTTAGCATTTGTCACTTCACAAGATGGTGTAACTCTTCCTCCCTTATGCATCTCTTGGACCATGACCAATACGACTACAAAAAATATCCGTATTTCCTTAAACAGTCATCTTAATTTCACCCTTCTACCTCTCCATTTACATTAAACACAAAATACTGCCATAGAAAATTGATAGCTAATTTGGCATCCTCATTCCTAGTGTTTCCATGCTGTTCTTTCTTTTAATTTTTTACTTCTTCATAAACTCAAAAACATTTATTTGCTTTAAAACCCCATGTTCAACAAATTATCTTCACAGACTTCTTGATTTCTCTAGGATAGTTGCAATTTGCATAAGAAGCATTATAAACTCCTTTTTTCTGGATGAATTCTTTACTGTATTGCACCAAGATGCAATACATGCGCCCCAGATTTCTGAGTGCACTTCTATAAAAGAGACTGAATCTGTACGTTTTCTGTCTACTCCCAGTGCAGAATACATTCTAATATATAGGTCTTTAAGAAAAACTTTAAAAGGGCCTTTTCTGTCACTTACATAAAAAGGTATCATGGCTTGAAGCTGAAATTTTTAACTGCTTTGTAAAGGTAATGAATTACAAGAATTTTTTTTTTTATTAATTAGGAAGGAGGTGTGCTTTGAATGTGTTCCCCGAAAAGCATGTTTGGGAAAGTTAATTCCCAAACAAAAGAGTTAGAATGTGGAGACAAATGCTGGTGATGAGCCCTTGGGGGCAGAAAAAAACTAATTAATTAATTAATGTATGAATGAATGAATGCCATTGTCATAGGAGAAGGTTCACTTTCACAGGAACAGATTTGATAAAGAGGAACTGAGCCCCTTTTACTCTCTATCAAATTCTCTTTGACGTAAGATGATGCAGAATGAAGCCTCTCTTGAAAATGCCCTTTTGATCTTGGGTTTCCTTCATCCAGGACCATGAGTCAATGCATTTCTGTTCATCATTAATTATCCAGCCTGTAGTTTTCTGGGATAGCAGTAGAAGGCTAGAAACACTTCGATACTGTCATGAATTAGTAAGAGAAAAATCTATGGACAATGAATACGACATACTTGCTACAGCTGATAAAACAGTATTTTGAATTATAAAATTTAACTTCACCGTATAAGTGTACAAAAATATTAAACATATTGTGTTTACATCATGCCCAGTGCCTTTTGTTTACATTTATTGAGTTCGTTTTTGATTTTATCTTGGAGTAGCAGAGATTGTTTTTATAAAAAATGACTGAATCAAAGACAGAAACACAAATGGAAAAATGCTGACACAGAAACATAAATCTAGTAAGCAGGATAAAGTCCATAATCACTAAAATGTAAATACTTTAAAACCAAATAAATACACTGTGAAATAATTGGTCAGATGTTTCTCATATCTCACGTGAGACCAAAGCCAAACCACAGAAAAAGAGCAGCCATTTTCCCTGGCATTCAGTCACAGACTATGGAAATGACTGATAAGTAGTAATACAAGAAGTGTGAAAAGTCCACACTTTTCTAATATAAAGCAGCAAGGTGTAGTTTTAATCAAAACTCCCAATTTTATTTTTTAAAAAGGAGCAAAGTGAGAGAAGGCTTTTACCACAATAATATCTACCTCCCTCACAGATATTAGGTTTCATAATGTGTGGAAAATGTCATCTCATTTAATTGAATTTGAAATTTTCTCTATTATAAATATGAAAGGAGGCGTCTTCATATACACATGCAGAGAGAATGCAGTGAGCTACAAAGAGCTAATACTCCAGAATAAAAAGTGCTAACTTGTGTAAGTCAGCAGTTTAATATATTCTCTCCTGATGTTACTTACAGGGGCACCTTTCTCTCCAGCTGGACCAGGGGGACCCTGGGGTCCTGGACGCCCTGGCAAACCAATGGGGCCAGCTGTACCTGCGGATCCACGTTCTCCTGGTGAACCCTGGTACAAAAGAAAAAAAAATTTTAATAATGGGGAAAAAAAGATACTGACTTAAGAGTCGCTTAATGAACAGTAGAATCTTATAGTTTAGTAGAAATTATAAAAGTAATTTTTAGACAATTTTAAGATCTCAAAAAGGAACTGCTGTAACCACTATTTGAAAAATTAATGTCTAGTTACAATGTGAAGTACAAATGTTGAGGTTAGGAAACATCGATGACATGAAAAAACACTTCAAATATTTAATATTTTCTATGTCTTTTCTTTTTTCATTTTTGTTTACAATTGTGTACAATATAAAACATGCATCCAATATATCTAACTTATCATACAGTTTTGTTTTTGTATTATAAAAGACTGGCAGAATACACTCCCTACACTAGTATTTCTTTAAATGATTTCTGAGTTTCAATTCAAAGGTGCTAAATCAAAATGATTTCAGAAATTCTCAAATATAACTGTTCACATAGTCAAGTTTGATAACCAGTAACCAAGAATCTAGATTTTTTTTCCCCCAGAGAATAAGTATTTAAATTTACTTAAAGTATTCTGAATCATTGAGTCCTATTATGAAGACTGAGTAGATAATTCTTATCTGATTGGGTTTATCCAATCCACTTTAAAGAAAGATGTCACATATATATTATTAATTTGCTTTACAAAATCTCATGGAAAGTTTTTTAAAAAAATAAGTTTGTGGATATTGCCTTCATACTAATTATTTGTGGCTTTTAATAATTTGAATTTTAATAATTCAAGCAACAATTTCAAAACACTAATGCAAGAATAAGAGAAATATAAACATATATTTACTAAGTTAAGAAAGCTCAAGTAAGTCGGGCCTGGTGGCACAAGCGTGTAATCCTAGCACTCAGGAGGCTGAGACAGGAGGATTCCTGTGAGTTTGAGACCAGCCTGTGCTACACAGTGAGCTCAAGGTCAGCCCGAACTGCACAGTGAGACCCTGTCTCAAAAAGACAAGGGCCAGGGATTTAACACAGTGGTATAAGTGCCTGCTGGGCAAGTGTGAGGTCATGAGTTTGATCCCTGGTGCCGAAAAAAAAAAAAAAAAAAAAGAAAGCTCAAATATAATCTTTTCTAATTGTATTTAATAAAGTACATTATGTTGTGTTTGGATTAGTTTACAAGCTGAGTGGTTAAGTTACAATTTATCATATTATTTCATGATTGAACCAAATGTAAAAATTTTACATCAGTTTTACTAGGAAAATTATCACTACTAGCTTTTATTAATAATTAACATCCTTATATAATGATATGATTTCAAAACTCACAAAGGAAATGATTTATGAAACCTGGAAAATATAGTACTTTAACATTTAATGTGTTTGCTAATATATTTCCCCATATATTGAGAATCATTTTATTGTACAAATATGAAGTATTGAACTTAATTTATATTTTAATTAGCATAGGCGTTAATAACTATGAGAACAATGGTAATAATATCCACGATTTGTGTTCATTCAGTGTTTTAAAATTTACAAATTAGCTCATTTCTTTGTTTTTCTACTATTACAAAAATTTCAATAAATTGATAGTGTAGTTGTAGCTTCTCACTTCTAAAAATGAGGAACCTGCGATTGAAGTCTTTACCTATGAGCACAACTGTCCTCAGCATCGTGGAACTAGTTAAAGGAAATGATGCTAGAATCTAGTCAGTGCTTTCTCCACAGACACACTCCCTGCTTCTCTCTGATGAGTACATCAGCAATTCCCAACAGCTATTTGCTTGGAATTTCTTTCAGTTCAACTCACATTCATTTTAATCCAAATTCAACTTCATTGAAATACTCAGTGATTACAAAAAGTTGATGAAAAATTTACCCTTAATTTTTTATGCTATTTTCTTTAGATTTACCAGCTATATACAATAATTTTTTAGCTGGTTATATGAATACTAAAGCAATTAAAGCAAATGGAAGGGATGTAAGTTTAAAGATACAGAAGATTAGAATGACAAGAAACTGTGATTTTCATTTCTTTTTTGTTATTATTGTTCTCCAAGTTATTAAATACTGTTGTAATTTTTGTAATTGTGAGATATTTTAGACATAGGAGGCTGAAATAACTTGGAGAAACTATGCCAAAAATATAGTTAAAGAAATTGTGAAATTTGAACTTTTGAAGTGTGTGTATATGTATAAAGACAAACCTAAAAATATTCTTCACATGTATAAGAATTAATGAGGAATCCTGTGAAAATTACATATTTATTGATCAAGTATTTCACATACTAAAGACAAGGACAGTTACACAAGAAATTCAGTTAGTATTTTCCAGATAAAACACATCTACACTTCCATCAATATGTATTTTTAATCTAAAAATAAAATGGTTTTTTTTTTAATGGAGAAAAATCAGTCGCATGCGGTATAATTGTGAACCGAGTGGCAAATTTGGGGTTAATTCCACAGACCCCCGCAAAAGAAAAAAAAAACAGTAATAGTCTCCTAAATGTTGTACATTCAAAAAGTGCAGGCCTAAGGATTAAAATGACTCAAATATTTGTAATCATTCACTAGGAGAAGGAAAATAAAGAAAAATGGGAAGAGTAGGAGAAGGGCAACAGCAGAAAGAACAAGTCTCCTGAAATGAGAGGAATGCAAAGATGTTTCTGGAACCAATAAAATGCAAAGAAAGTCAAGCAGTAAAATCATACATTTTAGCAATACAAACACATCAGCACAGGAGACCATATAATGCAAGAAGGATTATTCTATTTCATTCAGGTGAACTCAATAGGCAGAAAGACAAATTCTCACGATCAGGAAAGCTGATCAATGTACACAAAAGATAACTGTATAACAATTTTTATTTTAATATTTCACTTGTAAACCACAGAAAATGATCACTGGCCTTTGTTCTATCAAAAATAAAATAAGCATTTTATATAAGAGATGAGATTTTTAATATGTAATTCACTATACAAAAGGACAAGCAATTTTAATAATTCAAGCCATGAAATTACTCTTTAATTCTATTTAAACCTTTAACTGTTCAGAAACTATCTAAGAAAGAGATCACGGTAGATTATGGAGAGGTTGACAAATATGAGGCTAAAATGATAAAAGAGGGGATGACTAGAATGTGGAAGCTAATAAAAGGAAAACATTATTTTCCAATCATTATGCAAAGTATTTTGGATGTGTAATGTTTTTTAATTCCTTTCTAACTTCATATGTTTCACGTGAAGGCCATGAGGTTCAAGGTTTATTTGCCCTGATTCACTGCAAATTTTTGTGCAACTGTGTACTTTATAATTGAACCAGCTTTTTCCACGATATTTTGTACTCACATAATTCAAACATACTGTGTTATTTTCTATATAGCACAATATAGCCATTTAAGGTCACTTACTGGAAAAAGATTGTATTGGTTGAAAACTCTCCAAATTGATGACAGCATTCTCCTTTATTCAAATAGCCACTGTCCATTTTCAACTCCGCCAAAGAACTGTTTTCAGTTTGGATAACTATTCAATGCATGCATGACCTGAGATGCTACGAGACTTTTTCATCATGCTGCACTTGTGATTTTAAAATTTAAATATTTCTTTCCTATTGATGCTGAACTCTGAAATATTTTGTGTTAAGGTATCTTCTTGAAAATATATCCATTATTTTCAAGAAAAATATTCATGCACACATACTTAGAAGTTTTTTTAACTTTAAATTTTAACATTCTGATCTGAAAATTATTTTTCTCCTACATATTACAGTCTTACTGTTTTTCTGACACAGTTATACCAACTTTTACTCTTGGTCACCTTTATATTCTTGTTTGAAAAATCTTGGTTTCTTCTTTCTTTTTTTTTTTTTTCCTCCACCGGGGATTGCACTCACTACCTTGCGCTTGTCAGGCAGGCGCTTAGGCCACTGAGCTAGAACCCCAGCCCTTGCCTTTTTTGAGACAGGGTCCCAGTATGCCATTCAGACTGGCCTTGAGCTCACTTTGTAGCCCAAGCTGGTCTGGAACTCACAATGATCCTCCTGTCTCAGCTTCCTGAGTGCTGAGGTTACAGGCGTGAGCTACCACGCCCAGCTAATTTTGGTCTCTTCTTACACTATAAGGAATGTAGACATTCTTTTATCCCAAGTCAACAACACTCTTACTAAAAACTTTGTATTTATTTGAGAAATAGATGATAGAGATATATTTCTAAGTATTCTGTACGTAGTCTGTCATAGTACTGCATATTCAGTATAATTATTTTCTAACTGAGTTATCATAGTACACAATAAGCACTGAGTTTTCTCATAAATATCTCTGTGCTGTCTTCTTTAATAGTCTCGAAAAATAAAACATTGTGTGTGCATCAACAGCAGTAAATATAGAACATAATTTAGTGATATGCACTAGTGTTTTTACTAAATATGTAAACATGTTGGTTATATTAAAACATTTAGGCTATTTCTTATGTGTAATTTTCAAAATTTGTACATTATCAATGGAATGAGTAGTTTCTCTAGTTGATATGGTTTCCAAATTTACAAAAATGTGTATTATGCCTTAATGGATGCATTATAAAAGACACATTACACAAAAATAAATCATGCCATTTACTGAAAAAAAAAGGATGTTTGCTAAATTGATAGTAAGATTTACTTAATGTTTAAAATTGACCAAGATATTTTAAATAATTATTTTAGTATATCTCAAATAGACAGAATGTTGACTTGAATACATATCATGCACTATATTTTCATTACAAAGCGTAACTATTTTAATTTCTTCCTTGAAGCATTCATAGGATTAAATTTTAGATTATCATCTTTCTTGTGGAACCTATATTAAAATTAATAACAAAAAATATATTATTTTCCTGTAGTTAAAATTTGTTCATGATCCTTGTCACAGCTCATAAACTTTGAAACAAATGATAGAAACAAGAAGAGACTTTTTCAATGTATATTTGTGCCCTAAGGTACAATTGCAATTTCTTTTCCTACCAGTTACTTCAAACTTTTGATAAGCCTGGATATTTTTAATAACAGCATGCTCTGCAGTGATTTTATTTTATGTATAAATAATGAACAGTGAAAATCTCTGATGGTACCTACTGATTAAGCAGTGATATATAACAAATTGTAAATCTTAAACATTCCCAGGCCAATTTTAAAAGAATAAACTTTATGAATCCTATAATTTCAGTTGAACCACTGGAGAAGTCCTATTTCTGTTTTTAAATTAAAGTTTAAACCAATATTAAAGGAAGGTCCCTTTTATACATTCAAAAATATGAGAACCTACTTTCTTTTGACTCTGACTGTGGATAAAAAATGTAGTACAGCAGGTATCAGCCCTTAAGACATTCATACTGCATATGATTTTTTCTATAAAGGGTAGGCGTTTATAATGATAAAAATGCTTGCATTGCTATATAGCTAGCAATAGTACATGAAGAAGCTTTTATAATTATCAGAAATTGAACGAGTACATCTAAAATGTTTACAGTTAAATAGTGGTTTAGGCGGACGACGATCATCTCCACAAACTTGGGATTCCACTTGGTTAATCCAATAACCTTAGCACCTGGTATAGTTACTAGCACACGGCTGGCCCTTAAATCAATATGTCGATTGAACATGTGATCTTTCTTTTTCCAGCACTGGAACCAATAGCTTTCTGATCTTGAGCAAATTCTCTATGGCTGAATTTCTCATCAATAAATATAGAAATAGTTGGTCAATAGGTTTTCTGTTGTTTCATATGTGGATATATTTGAAGTCTTTGAACACTGCATTTATCATTGTAGTGAATGTTAGGTAACTACACATGAGCAGGTGTATATTTTAAAAATAAATATATACTCTCAAATAATTATAGAAGCTATAGAAGAGAAAATTAAGGTCCAGGAAGGTATATGGTATTGTTAAAGTAAGGATAAGATTTATTGCACGTAACGTATTTTACCTCTCTACAGAAATGATGACTATTTTGCATACCACAAGTGCTTCACAGGCAAGAATATGCACAAGAAGTGCTAAAACTATAGAAGTACCATTTCCCTAATTTCAGATTTAAGCAGTAGTGGACACATGGGTATTTGAAAGTTCCTGAAGATCATTTCCAGATCTTTGCCACTCCACTGTGAATAATATTCCAACAACAGTACAGGTGCACAGACACCTTTAGGAGGCGTTTATTTAATCTTTTTTGGGTACCTAATAGCACAGCATGTGTTTGGTTGTTATTAGGAGACCTAGTGTTCAACATGAAGACTAAAGTTAATAAAATTGATCACATGAAGCATTTTTATTAAATAAGTACATCTTAGTTATTCTTGACATAATTCTGTGAAATAAAAGATATGTTAACTTGCTTCTATTTTTCTAACTGTATGTATCCCATAACATCATTTTGTAAATTTAAATATAATTTATCAATAAAAACATTTTTTAAAGGCAATAATTTAGTATGTGTTGAATTACACATATTATAGTGATCATAAAATCATAAGCATTCTATTATTTCAATGCTAAGTATTAACTATAGGAAACATGATTTTTTTCTCTTGTTTTCAAGAACTTGGTTTCAAAAAGGAGGAATTCAAGTTTCTCTATTTAATTACTCTTTTTAACTTTTATTTTAGTTTTATCCCTCCTGCTGCCCCTTTTCCTAAATTTTGCAGCACCTTCTATACTGTACACTGGTAATGAAATTAGTGGTGATAAAATCAGCTTACGTTCTTGGAGCAGTGATGATAGTTACTATGTCTCTAATCTTATATAGAGAAGAGCACTAAAATATACATTTAATCAGTCACTTTCACTGTGTGCTTCTGAAGAGCAGTTTTAAATAAATGCACTGACAAACAGGTATATCAGCTCATCAGCATTCAGCTAAAATGCTTCCAACAAGGAAGAAGAGTAGAAACATAAACACAGAAAGCTCCTATGATACAGAAGCTATCAAGTAGAAAAGAAATACAGGTGCCCTTGTCATTTAAAGACTATACTGACCTTCATGAAAAATGTTGCATAAAGGAATTTCACTTTCCAGATATTAACATATTTTAGATCTCAAGAGTTAAAAATTCATATCTAATGTAAATCACTGCTAAAATTTAAAGCATAAACTCTGAAAGATCAAATGGGTCATACAGAGCTGCAATCTCTGATCATTTGTCTTCATGAACAACTCTACTTATCTTCCTACTTTGATATAGTTTACTGAGATCTACCTGTGCTTCACTACAGAAAATATGCTTTATCCTAGAAAGTATAATATGTGGCTCTGTAAGTTAGCAGGTGCCATCCTCTTAAAAATATTGCCTATTCGCTTTTATTGAGGTATGAGTAAAAAAAATCAATGAAAAGAAGGTTCTCAGAAAAAATTAAAAGAAGTAAGATTTG
>RJWT010026950.1:0-15650 GCA_004365215.1 Cuniculus paca | reverse complement strand
TAACCTAAAGAACATTTCAACAAGACATGTAATCAAGCTTTCAAAATGAAAGACAAAGACAGAAACTTTAAAATAACAAGACAAAGTATATTCTTACAAGAATTCCTCCATAAAACTATCAGATTTTTTAGCAGAAACTTTGCAGAGCAGGAGACAGTGAGAGAGTAATTTCAGAGTGGTTAAAGAAAAAAAAAAAAACTGTGGATAAGTAATGGTTTACCTACAGAAATGAAGGACATAGTTTTCCCAAGAAAACAGAACTGAGAAAGTCCAGCATCCTCAGATCTACTTTGCAAGTAATGCTAAGGAGAGTTCTTCGATCAGAAATAGAAGGACCAAAAACAGTAAATAAGTACAAAGAATTACATGTAAGCTTCATAGCAATCACAAAGCAAAAATCAATTACAGATATGAAAAATAATGGGACAAGTGTATCTCTTCAGAAAAAGCAATAAATCACAATATAGCAAAATGAGCAAGACTGAAACAAAGGTTCTATAAAACAGTGTAAATAAATAAATAAATAAGAAAACACTAAAGATCAAGAGAACAGTGATAGTAAACCTGTACATATCAAAACACTGGACTGTAAATATATTAAATCCTTCAATTCACACACACACAAAGGCCAAGTATATAAAAATACTATTGCTTTCTTTTCTTTTCCCTTCCTTCCTTTCTCCCTCTACCCTGGGATTTCCCCTTTCTTTTCAACCATTCTTTCCTATTTCACAATACCTATTACATACTTTAGTCTTTATTTACACTTTTGTTTTCTCATCAATAAACAAAATAAAATAAAAAAAACACTGTTGCCTCATTCAAGATTCAAAAGTTTTAAGGCTACTCACAGATGGAAAGTAAATGGATGACAATAGATATTTCAAGCAAAGAGAGACCAAAAAAGAGCAGAGCTAGGTATACTTTTATCAGACAAAAAAGACTCTAAGTGCAACCTTCTATGAGTCAAATTCATTGTATAAAGTTAAATAGGTCAATTCATCAAGAGGACACACAAACTGCAAATATATGTGCATCCAACATTGGACCAACTGAAAGTCTGAAAAAACATAAGAAGATATAAAGAGACACATGAACAGCAATGCAGAAACCACATTTATTCCCTACTTTTAACAATGGAACGATCATTCTGATATGAAAACAATAAGAAAGATGTGAATTTGTGCTACACTTTAGACCAAATGGACCTGAAGGATATATACAGAACTTTTCACCTAAAAGTCCAAAAATAAAAGTGCCCCAAAACACTTCTGAATGGAGAACTGGTTACAACAGAAAACAAGTCTTAGTAAATTTGAAAAGACTGAAACCATAGTAAGTATATTTCCAGATCACAAAGAATCAGCAACTGAAGAAAAACTAAAAATATCAGAGTATATGCATATTAAACTCCACTTCCTGAATATATAAATGGGTCAGAAAGGAAGTTAAAAAAATTAAAGACTATGTAAGATAGAAAAGAAAATGGCAAACCAAAATAGTGATATACTGCAAAGTACTAACAAAAAGAGGTAAGTTTATATTAATAAAATCCTAATGTAAGAACTAGTAAACATGTCAAATAAATAATCTAAATTTATACCTCAACAAATTAGAAAAAGGCCAATAAACTAATCTCAAAGTTAATAGGAGACAGGCAATAAAAAAGCAGAGAAGAAATAAATGATACAGGTGACTTCAGGAAGATGGCAGAACAGTAAGCAGCAGAGTAAACAGACTCTCTGAGAGAAACAGTTCAGATGCTGGAATATAGCATCATGGAGAGGACAAGAAGGAAGGAAATGGGTCCCCTGGATCCAAGGAAAAATCTAAAATGTGAATTGAAGCCCTCAGAGAGAGTAAAAACAAAAAACTTAAATGAAGAAGAAGGTGGTAGCTGGCAGCGCCTTAGCCTAGAGTCAGACTCAACCTGTGAGAGGAGCTGTGGGAACCGGGAGACACACGGTCGCGGTGGCAGCTGGTGACCCGAGAAGTCTCAGTGGAGAGGTGCAGTGGTGGAGGACAGCGGTGGACCAACCAATCAAAGGAAAGAAAAAACTCAAATCCGTGCAATAAGAAATGAGAAGTGTAAAATCACTACAGACCCTGTGGAAATACAGCAGATCATCAATACCTACTTTGAAAACTTTTACTTTCATTGGTTCAATAACACAGAAAAAATGGACAGATTTGTTAGAAACTCATGAATTACTAAAGTTGAATTAAGAAGATGTAAAACTGCTGAATAATCCAATTTCAGTCAATGAAATTGCAAATGTAATTAAAAACTTACCAACAAAGATAAGTTAAGATCCTGATGAATTCAAAGCTGAACTCTACAAGAAATTCAAGGAAGACTTAATGCCAACACTCCTGAGACTCAAGGAAATTGAAAGGAAAGCAATTCTCCCTGGAAGCAAGTATTACACTAATACCAAAACCAGAGAAAGACTCAACCCAAAAAGAAGAGAATTACAGGCCAGTCTCCCTAATGAACATAGATGCAAGAATTCTCAATAAAAT
This sequence comes from Cuniculus paca, assembly GCA_004365215.1. Classification (NCBI taxonomy): domain Eukaryota; kingdom Metazoa; phylum Chordata; class Mammalia; order Rodentia; family Cuniculidae; genus Cuniculus; species Cuniculus paca. The sequence goes on along the minus strand of RJWT010026950.1, from coordinate 13,127 downwards.
ACTGGCAAATAGAATCCAACAAATCATCCAGAAGATTATACACCATGATCAAGTGGAATTCATCCCAGGAATGCAGGGGTGGTTCAACATACACAAATAAATAACCATAATACCCCATATCAACAGAGCCAAAGACAAGAATCACATGATCATCTCAATAGATGCAGAAAAAGCTTTCAACAAAATCCAACACTGATTTATTATAAAAACCCTACAGAAAATCAGAATAGGTGGTCTTTACGTCAATCTGATAGAGGCCATATATGATAAACCAACAGCCAAAATCTTACTAAATGGACAAAAACTGCAAACTTTCAGTCTACAATCAGGAACAAGACAAGGATGTCCATTATCACCACTCCAATATAGTGTTGGAAACATTAGCCAGAGCAATTAGACAAGAGAGAGAAATAAAAGGAATGGGATAGGAAAGGAAGAAGCTAAATTATCATTATTTGCAGATGATATGATATTCTACATAGAAGACCCTCAAAGATCCATTGAAAGACTTCTAGATTTAATAACCAAGTTCGGTAATGTAGCCAGATACAAAGTCAACACCCAAAAATCAATAGAATTCTTGTACACAAACAACAAACTCACTGAGAGAGAAATTAGGGAAACCACACCCTTCACTACAGCATCAAAAAAATGAAATACATAGGAATCAATCTAACAAAGGAAGAAAAGATCTATACAGTGAAAATTACATTACTCTGAAAAAGCAAATTGAAGGGGACTTCAGAAAATGGAAAGACATTCCTTGTTTATGGATAGGAAAACCAACACTGTAAAAGTGGCCATTCTCCAAAAAATCATTAAACAAATTTAATGCAATTCCAATCAAAATACCATTTTCATACCTGACAGATCTAGAGAAATCATTCCTAAAATTCATCTGGAACCAGAAGAGACCTAGAATAGCAAAGGCAATTCTGGGCAACAAAGGCAAGGCAGGAGGTATCACAATCCCCAACTTGAAATTATACTACAAAGCCACTGTGATAAAATCAGCATGGTATTGGAATAAAAGCAGACCTGAATATCAATGAAATAGAAGATACAGCCACAACTACAAACACACTCAGACACCTCATCTTCAACAAAGAGGCCAAATATGTTCACTGGAAGAAAGATAGCCTCTTTAATAAATGGTGCTGGGAAAACTGGCTTTCCATGTGCTGAAAACTAAAAGTAGACCCATGTCTATTGACATGCACTAAACTAAAGTCAAAATGGATCAAAGATCTAAATATTAAAACAAGCACTAAATCTCCTGGAAGACACAGTAGGTAGAAATCTTGACGATATAGAGGTAGGCAGAGAATTCATGAACAAAAATCAAACTGCATGGGAAATTCTTTCCAGAATCAACAACTGAGATCTCGTCTTATTAAGAAGTTTTTGCATGTCAAATGAAATCTCCTCAACAGAGTGAAAAGAAAACCCACAAATTGAGAAAAAATCTTAGTCAACTGTCCCTCAGACAAAGGACTTCTATCTAGAACATATAAAGAATTAACAAAAATCAGGCCTCCAAAATTCAAGGAACCAATCCAAAAATGGGCATCTGAGATGAATACACACTCCTCAGATGAAAAAATAAGTGGCAAATAAATATATGAAAAAATGTTCAACATCAATGAAGAGAACATCATCTGAGAAATGCAAATTAAAACAACACTGAGATTCCATCTCACTCCAGAAAGAATGGTCAGGATCAAGCAATCAACCAGCAGCAAATGCTAGAGTGGCTGTGGGGGCAAAAGGAACTCTTCCCTACTGTTGGTAAGGATGTGGACTGATGCAGCCACTGTGGAAATCCGTGTGGAGATTCCTCAAAAAGGTAGGAGTAGAAATTCCATTTCACCCAGCTATCTCGCTTCTGGGCATTTTCCCAGAAGAGCTGAAAACATCATACCACAGTGATATATGTGCACCCAGCACAGTTTGTAATAACCAAATCTTGGAACAACCCAAGAACCCATGAATCAAGAAATGGATAAAGAAAGTGGTATTTTTATACAGTGGAGTACTACTCAGCTATAAAGAAAGATTGCATTGAGGCTTTTATAAGTAAATGGATGTGACTTGAGACCATACTCATAAGTGAAATGAATCAAACTGACAGGTGTAAATACCATATGATCTACCTAGTATAAGAAACTGAAAGAGTAAATGTGATCCAAAATCTGCAATAAATATTGTGTAAGGATAAGAAACTGATCAAAGAGGAAAAGTAACTGGGATAGGAGAAAGGACAAAAGAAGGTATGGAAAAGGAAAAAGACATAAATTTGTATATATATATATATATATATATACACACACATATGATAGCTAGAATGATTACACTACTAATTATAATAGTTATTGAAAAAAACAGTTAATACTCATATGATTAGATCAATTTTACATGTCTTTATCTGGTAATCTAAGCAATCCTTTTGAAGGTAACAATATGCAATATTACAACCACTGTTAATTTTCTATCATTTAGTTTCATAAACCTCTACTGTTATTGTTTTGGATTTGTTGTTGTTTGTGTCTTTCACCTTTTGTTTTTCTTTTCTGTGTCCTTTTTTCTCTTAAATTAAAAAGAAAAAAATTAAAACAATACACACTCAGAAACGTCAAAAACAAATATGGAAATGTAACAAAACAAAAACAAAAGAACAAAACAAAAATTTCTCTATGATTTCAAAATATGATTTTCTTCTAGAATTCACAATTTTCTGGCAGTGTCCAAGTCGAGACATGTCCCTGCTCATGCTGGTAGATAAGGAAGGTGGACAGACCCCTGATTCATGTTGTATGCAGGCATCAGAATGCAGTTGGCTTAGGGAAAAGGTGCCAGTTAGGCAGCTTTCAAGATCAGAGCAACTCAGGCTGAGCTTGGCTTCTCACTGCTATTTTAAGGTCAGTGTTGTCACCTTAAACCCCTCAGGTAGTCTTTTGCCACCCTGACAAAGGTCCCTGATCACAGTTGTTTCACTGTGCATATAACTAGTGCCCCTGAATTGAAACCTTACAACATTTGCTCTAAGTCCTGTGTTCAGTCAATTCATCCCTGTGATGTTGTCCAAAAAAGTACTTTCTCCATGGTGGCCACTTGGACAGGAGTCACCCACTGCTGCAACTCATGGCACCCATCATCTGATTCAACAGTGTGCTTCTCCTGGAAGCACTGTAGCCTCCCCTACTTTTACTTTGTAGATTCAGTCTTCCTTTGTAGTGTGCCACAAGTCAGGAGCTAGGGAGGACGCAACACTGGCCCTTCCTTTTTGCAAACTGTGTTCTGTCTGTTTCATTTCTCTGTAGGTTTTAATTTTCCTGTCACATCCTTCTGTTTCCTTGTGTACTATTCGCTCTCTTATTTTCTTCCTCTAGTTACTATATTGCAGTGTCTGGAATCTCAGAGAGGCTGAGTTGGTGTCGCTTATCAAGCCACCTATTCTCAGAGGGCCAACATACTATTGGTATTGTTTCATGGGACCCACGTGAGAGTCAAAAATAGCAGCTCTTTGGTCTTCAAGTCGGTGACCCACTGTGGCTTCTTCCTGTTTTTCCTGTCTGGGATGATCTGTTTCCTTGGCTTCAGTATTTTGCACCTTGACGCTGACAAACTTAGTTTTTCTAAGAAAAGCATTAGCCGTTGTCCTCCAGGCTATCCTTTTCTACATGGATTCCACTGTACAAAGAGGATTAAAACTGGGGACACATTAGAGTCCCACGCTTCTCACCCTCTTGGGGACTGAGCAAGAGGCAGAGTACTTGTAAAGCCAGGAAGAAGTGGATCCTCTGGTACTGCCAAGGGAAATGGAAGGCCCAGTTGAAGTAGGTAATGACCATGGCCAGTAGGCACTGATGGGGAGAGTGGATGAAGGAGAGTGGCCACACCTGGAAGAATGATACAGAGAAAGGGACTGGGATGGGGACAGGGCTCCTCTTAGGAAACCTCAGTGTTTGGTCATCTCATTATTCATGGACAGTCAGGGGGCCAGATATTGTTTGCAGCTGAGAGTTCAGTTGGAGAAGGAAGTCCATGAGGCCTAGAAGGGCACATCCAAGGGACTCTTTGACACAGGAAATTGGGTTTACTTGCACCAGAAGGGGATCTTCTAAGCTATTTCCCCAGGACTAGGAAAGAGAGGTTAGGGACTACAGGTGACAAAATCCAGAGAGGCTAAGTCAGAGAAGACTCGGGTACTAGAGGCCCCAGGCCTATGAGGGTGCATACATCCAGCCTACGAGAAAAAGCCAGGGCCTGAAGTTAGATGGAGCCCAGTACTAAGGGGACCTGGAGGGGGCAGGTCAGGTGGGAGCCACCAGAACAACAGAGACAAAGGGAGGACTGTGTGACTGGATTCCTGTCCTCCCCAAGCTGTGTCACATTGAAAGTTTGGCTCAGGGGAGAAGGATCCCAGCTTGTCAGACTCCCTGACATTCTTGAACCACATCAGGAATCCCTTGACCATGTTGTCCTCTTCCAAGAGAGCACAACATTAGCTTGGAACTGGCACAGTATTTCTCATGGGGCAAGAAAGCAAGAATGAGACCTGTGCCTGCCTGTCAGAAGGTTCCAGATCGGGCAAGGACAGTCACATGGGAAAAGGGCAGAGGACGGTGTATACATGATGGGGGACATGGGTTCAACCCACAGAATCCTGCTGGACCTAGGCAATGAGGGCCTTGGTAGCACCTAATGCCTGTTAGTAGGATCTTTGAACACACCATGGTGGTCTCATGACAATCGCTTTTGAACTCAGAAAGCATGCATATTCTTTTTTCCTCTGAGAGACACATCTGGAAGTGAAGGTGTCCCTGTCACCCATCTAGTGCTGAAACAGTTTGCAGTGAGCAGTGTCAGCAAGAGCTCTGTGAGATAGGGAACTGCTGCAAGCAGGGCTTCTGATAGCAGTGAGGGAACATTTTAACACATGTGCAAGGTGTCATCTCCTTATTGCTGAGGAAGTGTGGGGCTGTGATCCTCCATAAAGGGGAGCTCCTGCCTCACGCTGATGTCCCTTTGATGGGAAAAGTGACCTCACTGCTCTGGTGTTCTTAAAGTATCCAGGTGGAGGCCCAGTCTGGGATCTCTTTACCTAACACACTGGTGAAGGCTGTGTGGTGCTCAGCCATCACTAACCACAGACGCCTCCTTTTTGAGGTCATGTGGAGTCCATGTGGAAGTTCATGCCTCGCATGTGCTGAGGATCTAGGCCAGGTTGCCCAGTGCCTCCTGCGATTCTTTAGATCCAGATGACCGTTCTTTGTTTCTCTCCCAGCCATGGGAGTGAGGCAAGACCTGGGGGCTTAGCCTCCAGGATATGTAAAAATAACTGAGGCATTTGCTCTTCATCATGCATTCTCACTTCTGATGACCTCTCCTTCTGCTTCTTCCTGCCAGAGGATTGAGGAAGCATCAGAAAGAGCCTCCAGGTCCTCCTGCAGCTCATTGTAAGACTCTGAAACACAGTCTCTCTTCGTTTTCGGGTCTAAGGCCTGAGGACAGAGGCTGGATTCCACCAACAGACCTGTGGAAAGAGGATTTCTGTGAAACATTTTTTGGGGTTTATCTTTGACCATCTAAGAGCAATGCCTTCTTCCCAGACCTAAAACTTTTTCACTGCCATCCCCTTTGTTATGGTTAGTATATAGATGGCCCCCTCAAGCCTCATGTAGCCATGGAAGCGGCTGAATCTAGCATTTGTGATTGGTTCATTGTCTAGTGCTGGGGCTGGGGGTGTGAGTTCTGCACCCGCCCAAGGGTGGAGCCAACATACAATGTAAGGTTGAGAAGGAGGCTGATTTTTCCCCTTTTTTGCACAGTTCCCTCTTGCTGCCTGCAGCCACCATGATTGGTGGCTCACTCAGTCACACTATCCTGCCTTGGAACCAGCTGAGTATGGACTGAAAGCCCCAAAACTGTAAGAAATAAACCTCTCCTTCCTTCACTTTGTACGTCAGGTATTTTGTCTCAGCCATGAAAGAAAAGTAACCAAGACACCTTCTGAGCCACATAGTTTACCTTTTCTGACCTCCATCTGCCTCTAGTTGTTGCCAGGGTCCACCCTTCTCTTCTTCCAAACTCTTCCTCTGTGGACACATTGTCACAGGTGTGTGGAAGTTCTCTTGGAGTCTCTGATCCCGTGACATCCTGGGAACACATCTTCTAACCCCTCCTTGCATAGTAGCTTTTGGATTGATTGGCTATACTTGTTCCACATCCTGTCTTTTCCTACGCTTCCCCCCTCTCCTTAATTCCTTCTTCCATTGACTGTAGCTGCCTTTCCTGACTTTGGGCCCTCTACTGATGGTCCTGGCAATTTTTTGTAACCCACCACTCTAGGGTGTCTTCTGAAGAGCTCATTTGGGAGCCTGATGTGCAGACTGGGAAGTCATTTTGACAGGAGCCTATGAGTTCTCTCAAACACCTTCTTCCCCTCTGCAAAACTCAGACTCTGTTCTGTTGAAATCCTACTTGGCCCAGGCTAGGCTTATATTTTCAAGTTAATTTGCTTCAGGCTGTCACATTGATAGGATTAAAGGCCACCTCTTCTTCACACCACATTTTAACTGTTTTCCATATTAGGCTTGATTGGTATTCACAAAAGAAATATGAAAATGAGGATGAGGGTGTGTTCTGCGAAATGGGAATTTCCTTCAAATTCTCATTGTGCCAACCTCATAGAGTAAGCTCACCCAGCTGTGAGAGCTAGGATTGCAGAAGGTGATACCATCTCTTACAACCACTATGTCTCTGTGTCCCATCACTGGCCAAAATGCTGTATGTGGCACATGACTATCCATTGCTTCCATTCTGCAGCCAACCTTCTGTGCACCTGCCAACATTTTTCCCATACTGACCTGAAACTCTGTCCTATGAAAACATAGATACCCAACCCCCTTTCCCATTCCCAGGGAACCAATGTTCTTTTTTCCCTCTGAGTGGACACCTCTGAGTTCCTAGGCTTTTGATTCAGACCATGTATGTCCTCAGTTGTCTGCCTTCTCCCTCAGTACAGTGTCTTCAGAGCCCAACGTTGGTTCAGACTGTCGGAGTGCCCTCTTTTGTGAGGGAGGACTAACAGTTCACAGTGTAGATAGATGACATTTTCATAGCCATTTATCCATAAGGGAACATTTAGGTGATTTCCACATCAGGTTTCTAAGCCTTGCTTTTATAGCTGAGTATTATTGTATTGTATAAAAATACCACATCTTTTTTATCCGTTCTGTGGTTGATGGGCATTTGGGTTGTTTTATCCACTCCTGGAACATTTTTGTGACAAGGTCTGTTTGTTCTTTAGGCTTTGTCTGAAGGTTAATTGGTAGTTTTATACCTGACATGTTTTCATTAATCCACACAAGGCATTAAAACTTCAAAGTGGAGAATCCTGCCTGCAATGGCCTTTGGTCTCTCTCCCATGGCTCTAAAACTTTCTTCAAAAAATAAAAATAGGCCAAGTATAATGACCCACATCTGTTATACTTGCAGTATACACTTGGAAGGGTAATGCAAGAGGATAGCTAAGAATTCAAGGCCACACTCACTATGAAGCCCAGGCTGTCTTAGAACTTTCAGCATTTGTCCTCCTCAGCCTTCTGAGTGGTTGAATTACCTGCATGTGTCACCAGACTCAGTAGGAACTGGAGAAATTAAATGATATACCAAAGGCCTATATGTGACAGGTTTTTCCCTGGCATTGCCATAGTGTGTAGCAGTTGATCCTGTAGGAGGCAGGATCTACCAGGAGGGAATGAGGTCACTGGGACTATGACCCTCAAGGGTCAGCAAGACTCCAGCCCTGACTTCATTCTCTCCTTGGCTTCCTGACAGACTGGAGGAGGTAAGACTATTTACTCTTCCACCTGCTCCCAACATGCCCTGCTGCCTTGGCACATGCTTACAAAAAAAGAAGCAATATTGCCTCTTTTTAAGTCTTTTGGTTATTGGCTTACAGTAGAGAGCTACTGTGCACAGTAACTCAGAAACTTAAATTCTTTTTTCAAGGCACTATAATCAGATTGCTCTTGGGGGCACTTATGAAAGATATAAAGAACCTGAGGCTCCTACATTAAATCACATTTATGATGATAGGCATGGGGTCTCTAAGAGAGTCTCAGTAGAAAGTGGTGTCTCCTGCAAAGAAGTGTTTTCCTGGTAGACTAAAATTTGGAACAAAAAGGGAGAATTATATTCTACTGTGCTGGAAAACATGGCTTGGCTTTTGGATAAGAATTACTGTGCAGAGAGTTCTGTTCTGGATGAAAATTTTTTTCCCTAGATCTTTTCCCCATCTTGAAAATGTAGTTGGCCACAGTATCTGAATGATAAATTTCTATGAAGTATAAATGGCTTTCAGCATTTTCACTAAAACTAAAATTTAAAAAAAAATTGACTCAGCTATAGTGGCTATCCTGTAATACTGGCACCTAGAGAAGTGATTCAGTAAGGTCACAACTTTAGGCCAATCTAGAAAACTCGGTGACTTACCAAGATCCTGCCAAAAAGAAAAAAAAATGGCTTGAAACCTAGCTCAGGATACAGATCCTGAGTTCATCTCATCTTATCACAATAGAAAGGAAACAAATGTCAAATAATTTAACATGTGGAGAATAAACAAATGATCCATCCTGACACTATCACAAAGATAGTGACCATGTAAAATTACTTGGGTTGATTACTCAGAATTTAAGACCAGAAACATCTGGCTTTTTGTTGTCCCTCTATGAATTCCCAGCTTGTGGAAGTCCACTGGACTCCTTCTGGAAGAATCTGTATTCATGGAGATGAGAAATAACCAGTGTTACCAGGATGTGCCAAAACTGACTTCCTTAAAACTGCTGCTGTGAAAGTTGAACGGTGCCTATGCTGGAGAAAACAATTTGGCAGCCCTTGGAAAACCTCCCCCCAAAATGACCCTGTGAAGCAGCCTTTCTACTCAGCCCAGACCCAAAAACCTGACTACTGGTAATGATGCAAGGACTGGTGCACATGTGTCACAACCTATGCACCACAGCCAAAAGGTAGAAACCACCCAAACATGATGACCAGACTACAGGACTTGAAGCATTGCCTTTCTAGACAGTCACTGAAGGACTGTCCTTAACCTGAGGATTATCTTAGTGTAGAGTTGCAAGGATGACTGATCACTGTGCAGGTGTTTTATGGCTGGTAGGGTGGTTGAATTTTAAGGCAGACCCTAAAGATTTTTTGGGAAGCAGACACCTAGTACTGCTCTAGGGATCACCTGGGGGTGATTAAGAAACCAACTTTGAGTGTCTCCCAGTGTGGGCTTCCTGTGCCATCCTGCTAGGTTACACCCAGTACAACCCAACAGAGACCTCATCTGAATATAAACATTCTTAGGCAGGGGGTTGACATCAGAATTGCCCTGCAAGATGTATTTTTTTGGGGGATGGCTAAGAGGGGCTTGAATATAGGCTTCATTTTTTGTGCTGAGCTATGTTCCCAATCATGGTTTGATTTATATTTTAACTCTTCCATCAGACTTTCAGTTCATTCCATATTTCACTGTTTCCCACACCCTTAACAGTGATCTCACTTATTTCACAGACTCCATTATGCTCTCATCTGTCTGCCTGCCTTTGGACTTGTTTCCTTCTGACGCATGTGTTGCTTACAACTGCTCCCCTCCCCAGGTGCTCTCCTGTTCTCTGATGCTCGCATTTCCCAAGGTGGCTGTTCTGCAGCCATGCAGCATCCTTTCTTCTCCACCCCATCAAATTGGCAGGTTTAGCGCTGCTGATCATCTCACTCAGAAATAGCTGCTATATATCCTCATATCATTACAGTTGTTTCTCTTTTAATAGATTTCCCCTCTATTATGTAAACCTGGCATGAGAAATTGTGAGATGAATCCTGCATGACCGGAGTAACAAAATGATGCTGCTCCTTGTTTGTGTGCTGCTCCTCACCCTGGACCATTGGCAGGAAGTGTCCCTAGGTCAGATGCCTTTCCTCTTTACATAGGGTTTATTGTGATTATTGAAGCACCCACAGAATTTGCTTGCTTCATGCACTTTTCTTGGCTTTTCTGCTTCAATCTCTACCCTTCATTTCTTGCTTTAAATCTATAGGTTACAATCTGCTGCCTTTTGTAATATTCTGGGTTTTTCTTGAGCCTGCTTGCTTTGCCTTTATGAAGAGAAATTCAAGAGTCCTTTTCACAGTTAAGAAATTTAGTCAGTAATAAAGAAACTGAGACCGATAGGAATATACACATTTGAAGGTTTAAAGATGGTTCATCTTTATTTTCTGTCCAGAAGGGATTCACAGCCCTGTCCTCTTTTGAACACATTTCTTTTACTACCTACCTGACCTTTTGCATGAGTGAATGTGAGTGAAGGTGAGTTTAAAAATGACAGTTCACAATGAATAAGGAAGAGCCATATGATTTATATTTGCAAATGTTTGTGGGTACTGTCACCTGGTTATAAGTGTAATGTATTTATAAATATGACAGAAAAAAACTTCTCTTAAAAAATAAAATATTTGTGTACCTATATCAGTTAAAATACCTAACACAAAGCATTGTAAGAACAGGCTTGTATATATCTATATTACTTCAGTATTACTTGGAATAGAGCTATATGTCTATGGGCAAAATATTGATAATAAACAGAGAAGGGTTATTACTACATATTAGAGCAACCTATGACATACCTATGACCTAATGTTCCATTCTGAATGAGTCCCTCCCATTGTGACACTCTACAGGTCACCTTCAAATGGTTTCAAGTATATGTGGTATAAAGTCTATAAAAATAACAGTTGTTCCAAGTCTAATTCACAGGCAACTTGAATATAAAATTTAGAAGTTGACAGAGAAAAACTGGTTTCTAGTTCTCTCCCCAGGGATTCCCAGCTCCAAGAAGTATGCTGTCGTGGTTCAACTTCAGTTGTCCCCTGGGCCCTGAGATCTGAAAGCAAGAAAGAGACGCTGTCAGACTTCATGTGTGCAATTTTATAGAAGAGAAGATTGACACCCAAAAGACGATCCCAACTATACCTTCCACCAATTTACAAATCCAGTTTTAGCTCTAACAATTCCCTCTTCACTCAGGTCCTGAACAATCATTTACAGTTGTAGTTTTCTGACTTTTTGACCCACCTTCCAAAAATCACTAGAGATGTCTCAGACCCAGATTTCTGTTTCATGGGAAGAATTTGAAGTGATTCTTCTCAGGGATTTGAGAAGAATTTGGCATGAGGAGAAAATGGCACATTTCTTCATAACTCACACCTTACTCTTTTCCATGAATTTAACATTTGGACTTCTATCTATGATGTGAACATCGCTAATATTCCCACATCAGCTCCACAAACCCACATGCCTAATGCCTAAACCCAAGCAAGCTCTGATGTCTCACTAAACTACTTGTGAATTTGGGTAATTTCACATGATTCAAAGGGAATTATTACTTATTCCTCTGCCCAAACACTTACTGCAATGTGTCTCTGGTACCAAGCAACCCAAAACATATTATATAACTTTCCATCATTCCAACAAACATTTATAACCTTAATTTGAGAAGATGTGTAATGATTCAAGGGGTGAAATCCATCCAGAATTGGAAAGCAGGGTATAGGAAAAAAGTCCCAGGTACGTTCAACCATAAGCAGTGTGTCTGCACTCCTCCTGGGATGTACACACAGTCAAGGATGATATCCCCTTTCTGAATATGTGGCCTGTTCCATCTGTTAGTCTGTTGCTCAACCTTCATTTGGTTAGAAATAAATTCCTCTCTTGGCTGTTCCTGAAGGATGAAAGGCCCTATCTAAATGACAAAAGGTAAAAATACAACTTCTGGAGCATAATAAAAAGTTATGGCTGATATTCACCTGGATGAAAATCAACTTTTCATCTACACTGTTATTTGGACACATTTTCCCTGAGTGAAATCATTTCTACCAAATCATTGCTCAGGGCAGTCTGGTTTTCATGAGGTCTTACTGTGCAGTGTCCCAGGATCTAGAATATCGCTCCATGGTCATATCTGTGTACTTCCGTTGCTGTGATGTGGAGAGAGGAAGACCAACCTTGTAACTGGGCCTGAACTAGTTCCTGACATGTAGCAGTAGATGGGGTGGGAGGATCATGAGAAGAGGACCATACCCGGGTTCCCTGCATTTGCAATGTAGGCAGTAGTAATGCTGTCTAAACTCTGGGCACACACACATACCTTCCTCAGGTGAATGTCCTCAGGGCTCCAGGGTTCCCTGAATGAGAGTGCGATCTCGCCTCCACACCCAGAGTCCAGGATCATAAGCTTGGATCTAGAAATGAAAGGAGCCCCTGAGAGGATGAAGTCCTCCAGAAACACCACCGCCTTGTCCATCTTCCTTTTCTTTCTGATCACCAATACCCTGACTCTCTTGTGCCCATCTGTCTCCAATCCAGCCAGTCCCAAAGGCCCACCCACCTCTTCACACTCCTCTCGTGTCACCCTCAGGTCCCAGCCCATGCAGCAGATGAAGTCATAGCGCATCTTGTGAAACTTGGGAATCTGGGCCAGGTTCCTCCCGTAGATGAAGAAGAACATGTCCAGTTTTGCAAGTACGTTGTCCTCCTCCATGTCGTTGGCCAGGTGTCTGGGAAAGAAAGGAGGTTGCTGGTTGGGGACAAAAGCAGGAAGGAACTGAGCCCCAGGTCTGCTCTGAAAAAGGACAGGTGGTCCTCCTCGCATCAGGATCCCATCAGCCCTCCACCACACTGCTACTGAGCAGGTATCTGTGGAGAGACCAGGGCTGCCCAGGACCCTTCTGAAGAGTGCCCTGACAGACCCCTTGTGCAGAGCCTGAGATGAAGTTCCACCCCTGTCACCAAGTGTTGACACCACCACCTTCCCTGAACCTTGTCCTTAGGGACAGTACCTGTCTACCAACGACATGGGAGCACCTGGGACAAGTGACCTTGGTATAATTCTGTGTCCATCCCTCTCCCTGAATGCTCAGTACAGGGCTCAGCTCAGAGGACACATGAATTCCACCATTCACACATGTCTCTTCTTGTTGCTTTGTAATCCCTTGAAGGGGAGCACCATAGGTTTTGCTGAACGAATGAATGAAGGAATGAAGGGCAGATTAATCTGTAGACA
>RJWT010026949.1:0-15652 GCA_004365215.1 Cuniculus paca | reverse complement strand
GAAGAGACTAGAGAGTAACTCCAACTCCAATGGCAGGCAGATTGAAGCTTCAGGGGGGTGGAAATGAATAACCTGCAATAAACTGAAACTCGAATTTGATCTCTGCCATAACTGACCTGTGGAAAGTGGTCTGAAAGTCTGGAGTAAGGGAACTAGAACAGCACATACCTATTTAGGTTTTGTCAAAGGTCACTCCTGCTGACAAAAGGACACAGTAATTGTTCCTGGTGTGAAGGCACAGCTCTGGAGGAGAGAGATTCGTGTCACAAATAGGCACTCTTACAAATACCCCTACCCTGTAAGTAAAGTACAGAAATCGAGAACAAATTTTGTAAAAATTGTGAATCAGTGTGATATTTATATTTGCATTTAAAAGGAACCAGAAGTGCTTTGATTCCAACACAAGTACAATGATTTCAGCACATCTACTGGAAGGTATGTCACAAAGTCATGGAAAGGTATGTGGTTAACAGAAAGTGCAATCCTGCATTGTCCTGAAAAAGGCTATCAGGGGAAAACTGGGGAAATCTGCATTAAACCTGCAGCGGTTTGGTTCATTAGTACTGTACCACTGCTAATTGCTTAGCTTTAATAAATGGAGATAAAAGATGTTGACATTAGGAGAGGTCAGGTGAAGGACAGAGAGGAACTCTCTATTGTCTTTACAATTCTCCTGTTAATCCTCAATGATTGCAAAGTAATGTTTTTTTTTAAAAAGTGATATGAGTCTGTATAATTCAGGGTTCTCCAGAGTAACAGAACAATAGGATGTATACACAGTCAGCCCTCTCTATCTATGCGTTATGTGTCTATGGATTCCACCAGCCATTGAGCAAAAGTAGTCAGGAAATGAAATTGTTTGTACTGAATACAAACAGGATTTATTTTGTACCTGGAATTAAACTCAGGACCTTGTGCTTGCCAGGCAGGAGCTGTGCCACTGAGCCATATCCCCAGCCCAGAAATTTCCTCATCATTCCCTGAATAATACATTATAACAACTATTTATCTGACATTTACATTGTGTTAGGGATTATATGTAATTTAGGGATAATTTAAAGTACACAAAAGGACACACACAGGTTAAATGCAAATACACCACCATTTATATAAAAGAGTTGAGCATCCATAGATTTAGCTATCCACAAGGGGTGCTGGAACAAATCCCCCAGAGATACTGAGACAAATGTATATATAAGGAGATTTATCATAAGGTACTGGCTCATGGGACTTTGGAAGCTGAGAAGTTCCTTAATCTACCATCTACAAACTGAAAGAACATCAGCGGTACAGTTTAAAAGCCTGAGGACTAGAGCTGATGGTGTAGAATGTAGTTCAGGTCTTAAGATTTAAGAGTAACTGAGGAGGAAGAAAAAGGAGGGAGAGAGGGAAAGAAGGAGAAAGAGGGGGGAAAGAGAGAAAGGGAGCGACAGAGACAGAGACAGAGAGAACTCTTCTTCCATCTTTTTGCTCTATTTGGACCCTTAAGGGATTAGAACATTTGCACCCACATTGCAAACGGCAATTCAGTGTATTCAGTGCACTGATTAAATGCTAATCTCTTCCAGACACACCCTCACAGTGCCACCCAGAAGTAATGTTTAACCAGCTATTTGGGCATCCTGTGGCCCAGTGAAGTTGACACATGAAGCTAACTATCACAGTCTGTGTTTATCTGTGTGCAGCCTAGTCCTGGATTGATACACACAAGATGGATCCTGCACTTGCATCTGGGTGAGGGTGAAAGGAAACTTACTTTTCACATGTCTTATGGCATGTGCACATAGTACTATCTTCAGAAAATTCAAAGTCATAGTCAGAGCACACAGGACACATTCTCTGGGAGGCAGACTGCTGGAAGGGTGCAGGATGCAGACAGGAAACACCTTGGATGAACACCTGTGGGAGACAAGAGGAAGTTCCGCTGTGGGACCAAAATGACCAATTAGAGCTCTTCGATATTGGGCAGAAGTGACCAGGCCAGCAACCCTTGCCTTTACCAGTCATGGATGTGGGCTACACTGGGACAGGGTATACTTGGTCCAGGTAGCCCTGTGCCCAAGGCACTCCCTGAGGGGCAACAGCTAAAGAAAATGCCAGTCTTTCTCTGGAAAAGGGCTCTATGGGCCCCCTCAGTGTAGCCAAAAAATACTCATAATAAGGTAGAGAAATGAACCAATTTCTTTCTTATGTAGTACCCTAAAAGTTTAGACACTATTTGATAGCAAGCGTTTCTGTCCTTTTCTCAGGATTTACTCATGAAATGATATTAAAGCTTAATAACAAAAGTAACAGAAGCAGATCATAAGGGTTTTTTTTATTATTTAAAAATTATAGCAAATTTGGAAAACAAAAAAGTAAACGAAAAGAAAAATTATGTTCTGTCCTACTTTTAGGAAAAAAATATGAACATCTTAGAATTTTTTTTGTGTGAAAATATGAAGATTAAAAGCTGTTTTCAAAATTGTTTTGGGGCTGGGGCTATAGCTCAGTGGTATAGTGAGTGCCTAGGACCAGTTGGGTTCAATCCCCAGCACACACACAAAAACATTTTTAATTGTTCTGCCCAGCTGTTATCATACAATAGATTAAGATGACTCTGGTTTTTTTCTTTTTCCCTAAACATATCCTAAACATCTCCCTACTTTATAATGAACTTTTTTGGTTACAGTGAGGGGCCCACAGAGGTCTTTTCCAGGGAAGAATGTGGCCCACCCCTGCTTTGGCTGCTACTCCTCCAGGCTCCAGATCAACTGGACAGGTACACAGCCCACTTTCATGGCTAGTGGAGTGTGGCAGTGCTGGTCTGGCCATTCTGGCCTTATACCACAAAGGGAACAGTGGCCCCAGACATCTGTTAAATTAGTGTAACCTGTGTCAATTCTATCCCCCTTAAAACACTTAATAAAAGTGTTATAAAATTCTCCAGCAGAGGGTGATAGTTGTTTATTTCTAGATAGAAATCTAGGTTGTACAGTTTGCCTCTGGTTACTTTGACAAAATCACATTTGCTTTTCTTTTTTTTTTTAATTTTAAAAACAGAAGGATAGAAATGATACAGACTTTCAAAAAATAGGAAATTAACAGTAATTAGTATATTGCATATTATCTTAGAAATAGTTGTTCAGATTACAAGATTTAGGCATAAAAAAATGATCAAACAATGAAAGCACAAACTGTTCTTTTCGATGAACTTACAGAGATTAGCAGTATAGTTATCTACCTTGTGTATATATATATATACACACACATATATATGTATGCCTATATGCATATAATCTTTTCCCTTCTTCCTTTTCTCCTTTCCCCATCCCAGTTGTTCTTTCCCTTTGAGCACTTTCTTTCTCTTTCATTTTCACAATATCTATTGCACATTTTGGATCTTACTTCAGTTTTTTTTACACTAGGGAGACAATACGATATTTACACATGCAAGTTTGATTTATTTCACTTGTGAGTATGGTCTCAAGTTGCATCCATTTACCTATAAAAGTCTCCAGTTTATCTTTCTTTATAGCTGAGTAATACTCCATTGTATAAAAATACCACATCTTTTTTATCTGTTCTGCAGCTGATGAACATTTGGGTTGTTTCCAAGATTTAGCTATGACAAATTGTGCTGCTATAAACATGGGTGCACCTATATCTCTGTGGCATGATGTTTTTAATTCTGGGAAAATACCCAGAAGGGGAATAACTGGGTCAAATGGGACCTCTAATCCTAGTTTTATGAGGAATCTCCACACTGATTTCCACAGTGGTTGTACCAGTTTATACTCCCACCAAAAGTGAAGAACACATTTGCTTTTCCATCTTAAGAATAAAAGTAACCAATTTAGCAGGTTATATGGTAAAGTTAGTTAGATATAATTAAACTGAGGTAGTGCAAAAGAACAATCTCATAAACACAATTACTTGCTTATTTTTTATTTTAAACAATAGAGCCAATTGACCGTACAGTATACTGTAATACTGCACTCTGATTCTCACTGCTGCAGTGGACAGAAGTAGAAGTAAGGCTAGTGGGTGGGGGTTCTCTCCCTCAGGCCTGGGAACATTAAAGGGCGATCCTTTGTTGGGAAGGGCTGTCCTGTGCGTTGCAGGAAGTGGAACAGCATCCTTGACTTGACCCACCAAAGCTAGTCATGCTGTGTTCCTAGCTGTAACAATCAAAAATGTCCCCTCAGAGAAAGGCAAAATCACCCACAGTCAAGAATTACTGACCTACATAATTATCTGAGCTGGTGAGTTTAGCAAACATTATACAGGTGGTACAAATGACACCAGAAATGTGTTTCTATCCTTCCTGGAGCTGTCAGTATTCAAAAGCAATGCTTTTAAGACCATTCAAGCACTGTGCTGAGAGTTGCTCATGTTACTGTAGACCAAAGCCCGTCTCAGAGCAGAACTCAAAACTGTGACTCTTCATCCAAACGACATCCCACACCCAGAGAGGTTTAGAAAGAAATGATTACACTGAAATGTCCACGCAGCAAAAATGAAGTTTCTTCATAAGATTCTGCCTTGGTGATATGCTTTGGATAAATGTTCCCCAAAGACCTTTCTGTTGATGGTTTGATTACAGTCTGTGGTGCTACTGGGAGGCAGTGGAACATTTCAAAGGTGGGCCCTAAGGGAAGGAAGATGAGTCACTGGAAATGTGCCCTTGCAGGGGATATTGGGATACCCAGCTCTCCCTCTCTTTGCTTTCTGGTTGCCATGAGTCTGCAGTGTCCTTCACCACATGCTCCCCCAAGGCTGTGCTGCCTCACCACAGAACCAAAAGCAACCAACCATAGGCTTAAGCCTCCAGAACCATGAGCCAAAATAAACCTTTCCTCTTTATGAGCAGATTATCTCAGGTATTTGACACAGTAAAGGAAAACCAACTAACACTTTTGACATCTATGTGTCTGACTCCCACATTCCTTTACTGGGTCAGGGAAAGGTGGGAGGGCAATCTCTTATTTTTATTTCTAGCTCATACCACATTGCCCAAGACAACTAATTCCTCCAACTCGTTCTATCCAAAGAAGCTGATCAAAATGTCCTTCAATCAAACATGGAAGATTTTTCTCTATTTTGTTGGTTGCATTCATCTTACTTTAGATGAGGATACTAAATGATGATTTCCAAATCTCACAACTAACAAGTGATGGACACAGGACTCGGCCTCTGGAAATAGAGAGCTAACTCTTATCAGGAGGACTTGATCATTAGGCACTGATACAGTGCTGGGGACTCAAGATACTCTTCTAGGTTCACAAAAATTCTTTAATGTCTGTTTATTTTAAACCAGAAGAATATCACTATAACAAATAAAATTTTAACTGATATATAACATGAATTTATATACATAAATAAGGTACTATGTTATGTGTCAATACACG
Source organism: Cuniculus paca (assembly GCA_004365215.1). Taxonomy (NCBI): domain Eukaryota; kingdom Metazoa; phylum Chordata; class Mammalia; order Rodentia; family Cuniculidae; genus Cuniculus; species Cuniculus paca. The sequence goes on along the minus strand of RJWT010026949.1, from coordinate 10,262 downwards.
TGCACACTGTGTAATGTTTTAATCAGGTTAAACATTACATATCTTGTTCGAGACCAGCCTGGGCTACAAAGTGAACCCAAGGCTAGCCTGAACTGCATAATGAGACCCTGTTTTAAAAAGACAAAAAAAAAATTACATATCTTCTCAAACCTTTTCCTTGTCTTCATGATGAAAACATAAAAAATTCCTTCTTCTAGTTTTGTGAAATGTACAGTACATAGCTGTTATCGTCATCCTACTATGCAATAGCACAACAAAACTTTTTGCTCCTGTCTGCTACACATTACCCATTGATCAATTTTCCCCATCCCTCTCTGCCTCTGGTAACCACTGTTCTGCTTTCAACTTCTGAGATAAACTTTTCTAGATTCCACATGAGTGAGGTTATTGAGTATCTGTCTTTTTGTGCTTGGTTTACCATAATGATTAACATAGTGATATTTAGTTCATCTATTTTGTAGCAAATGCAAGATTTCATTTTTTAAATGGATGAATAGTAAAAAAAAAAATTTTAATTTTTTATGGAAGAAGGAATCCCTGAAAGCTAAGTTTCCTCTGGCCCATTAGTCATATAGCTATCCTGAGGTCCAATTGTGCTGTGCTGTCTTTTTTTTGGTAGGAGTAGACCTGATATCAACCCGCTTGATATAGGTCCAGCCTCAGGTTAGCTACATCAATACAAGAAGGAAAAATATTAAAGTACATGTTATATATTATGGGGTCAGTGGTATCATTTTCATATATTCGCTTAGCATTACAAATGCCTTGATATAATTTTTTTTAAATTTAAGATACTACTAACTTTTTGGTTTAAAAAGATATTAGTTCCCAATCATGAAAAATGGAAGAGGTTTTTTTTTTTTTTGATGGTCTTCGGGTTGAAATCAGATCCTTCAACATGCTAGGCAAGTTTCCTACCATTAAGCTAGACTCCTAGTCCCTCGAAAAAGGAGTTTCTTTCTTTTTTTTTTTTTTAATTCTGTCTTAAATCTGAGGGTCACCATGATCCATTCATTAGCTACTTTTCCAGCACTTGATGGTGGGGACAGTGGGAAAGCCAATCACGTTCACTCGTTTTACTGCACCCTCTCTACCAGCTAGTGGTAAGGCAATGTCTTAGTCAAGTAGGACTAACAAAATACTACAGACTGAGTGACTTAAACAGGCATTTAAGTTGCCAGTATGGTTGAATTCTGTGAAAGCTGTGTTCCTGGCTTGCAGATGGCCATTTCTCCTTGTGTCCTCACATCTTTAATGTCTCTTCTTCTAACTGTAAGAACACCAATTCTGTCAGACCAGGACTCTACTATTAGGATATCACATTAGCTTAATCACCACCATAAAGGTCCCATTTCCAAATATAGTCACATGGTGAATTGGAAATTCAACATATATATTTGGGTGTGGAGTGTGGGCACAGAATTCAATCCATAGCGAGTGAATTGTTCAAATAATTTATACCTGGCATATTTTTAGTATTTAACTGAAAAGCTAATCAAGGAGGAAGGGTGGAGTTCTTTGAGTTTTCTATCTATAACATTACCACTTCTCTGCTCTTTAGCTCCAATCAATCCAGAATATAATGACCTCATGCACGGTTCACAATCTCTTCTTTCATTACAGGAATTGGTGAGTAATAGAGGTTATTTTTGTAGGAGGTGTGGTGAATATCTTGAGCTCGGTTCCGTTTCTTGATTGGAGTTTGATCTAGCTTTTTTCCTTCTTCTTTCCCAACCTGAGAATAAGAAAAGGCAGGATTCCTGTGTAGCAAGGGCAGCAAACAAATTGTTCAGGGAAGAAATTCAATCAGAAGTGACTATTCCATTAAGCAGTTTAACATTTCTTAGTTGTCTCTGCCACTAAGCTGTATTTTCCATCACTGACTCAAACTTTGAATAGCTTATTTTAATGGATTTTGAGTAGAAATAAGTTTTTTAAAAACATTGGACTGGGGCACAAAATTATGTTGCCATTATATTTTGTTAGGTTTTATTTTTAACTAATATCCCCCTAGTACATACTTCCTCTTGCCTGAATGCTTCTCCCTTCTCACATTAGAATGAATTTTTTTTATTTCAGATCCCAAATACTTAATTGAAGACAGGCCTCCCCTAGTCACCAAATTTAGTCATCTAGTCACTCTACCCTATCATTCCATTTGAATTCTCTTCATAGCATGTACAACTCTGACTTTCTTCCTTTTATCATTTTCTTTTCTTTCTTTTTCCTTTCCTTTTCCCTTCTTCCTTCTGCCTGGTCTGCTTTCTTACACTCTGGCGCTCCCTTCTCAAAGCAAAAATTTTCAACCTTTCACCCTTTGTGTCTATCTGCCTTTTTTGACTGTGTACAAGGACTTTTCTGGCATAAAAAAGGTACTCAACAATTATTTGTGGGAGGGAGGGAAGGAAAGAAAGAACATAGGGAGGGAAGGAGGGAGAGAGGGAGGGAAGAAGGAAGGAAGGAAGGAAGGAAAGAAAAAAGGAAGAAAGGTCTCTATAAGTAGAAGACTTTTTATTTTGGTTTAGCAGTTTCATTCTTTGCATGGAGACCTCTTCACAGTCAGTAAGGGGACTATGAAAAAGAATCAAGAGCAAGGAGAAAGAATTCTTTCTTTTTTTTTATTTTTTTATTTTTTTTCTTGGTACCAGGGATTGAACTCACAATCTTGCACTTGCCAGAGAGGCGCTTATGCCGCTGAGCTAAATCCCTAGCCCTTAATGATGATACAGAGAAAGAATAAAGAATCAGAAAAGCCGAAAAGAAGCATGGTGCTATACTTTGGATGTAAAATGTCTTCCAAAGCTTATGCACTTATTGGCGGGGCTTTTGAAAGGTGACTGGATTATGGGGAACTCTAGCTGACTTGCTGTTAGGAGATGAAGCCTGGCTGGGGGAGGTAGGTCTCTGGGTGTGGCCTGGCAGGGTGCATTTTCCTCCCTCCTTGTTCTCTTCTTTCTGTCTGTCATACTGAGATAGGAGATTAGGATGTGGCAAAGCCGCCTGGGGAAGTAGGAATGACCTGTCAATTACAAAATCCCAGATTACATGCCCAGAACAGTTCCCAAAGCCCTGCTTATGGACTTTTTGTGAGAACTCGAGCAGGTTTTCAGTAGGATGGCCTGGACCTGATGTCAGCCTGACGTGTGGGATTCCAGCATCACCTCTCAGAGCCTCAGATGTTCTTGCAGGTTTCCTTGGCCTGTAGCTAAAAGGACACAGATGCCAAGAAGAGCTCACTATCTTGACTCTTCTTAAAATATCCTGTTCTGTGCCCTCCAGGGTGCACTTTCATCTTGCTTTTTCCTCTTTTACTCGGGTTGAGCTCACTCTGTAGAGTCAATTTCTCCCTCACTCTTCACTTTTACTTTCCCAAACAAGCTTTGTCATCACTTTTTTGTTCACTTGGTTCAAATCTTTGTTCGAGACAAAAAGAACCTGGAATTCAACTCCAGAAGGAGAGGTGAGCACCAAAAACCCAGTAATGTTTATTTGGTGAGCAACTTTTAGAAGGAGCTAGTCAGTAACACTTGGTATAGCCAGGCAGGAAGTGACCAGTTAAGTAAGGCCTGATGGGCACACTTCTTGTTTTCCCCTAAAATGTCACAAAGGCTCAAGGCTTGTTTTTTCTCCTCCTTTCCTTCACTCTCTCCCCTAAGCTGGAAATTCAGGAGATTCTTCTTCTGGCATGCAGAGAACTGTTTGCTCCTTTTCTGGCCATGAGGGGTGGGAGAAGGGAATGAGATGGCTTCTATTTTTCTTCCAATCACAATAGACTTTTTTCCTTTTTCTTTCCTTCTTGTGATATGCCTTGCTGTCCACACAACTGTTGCTTATTTTTGTTTTTTGTTTTTTTTCTTTTTCATTAACATGGTCTCCACTTACCCAATTTTGTAATTCTCTTTTCAGTTTGTGTTTTGGTTAAGGGTGAGATGCTAGGATTAAGGGTGCCTCTCTCCTGCCTGTGGGTGGCACCAATAAGTAGGCTTAGCATCTGCATGGAACCAAGCAGCTATACATGAGCTCATGCTAACCGATGCCATCTTTTCCTTTTCCTTTTTTTTTCTTTTTCTTTTTCTTTTTCCTTTTCTTTTTCTTTCTGACCTTATAATCTAAGTCTTTGATTTTGGAGAGCAAGATGGGGAAACTGCTTTTCTTTTTGAATTATCTTAATCCGTACAGTGACTCTTCCCCAGATGAAAGAGAAAAACTTGTCCATTTTAAAAGAAAACACCCAAGGCTTTTGCCATAAGGTGCTCATAAAAACTTGGAGAGAAAGGACCCCCATCTACCAACTAAAGCCAAAATGGAAGGGCCCCTTTTAGTGATCCTTGCCACACCTATTGCAGTGAAAGTGGCAGGGATAGATAATTGGACTCGTCTTTCTAGAATAAATACCACCTGAGTCGCCTGAAGAACAAGATCACCCAAAAGGAGAAAGCTACTCCTGTGAGGCTCTGGAAGACTTAAGATTTCTCTTCAAAAAGCAAGACTCCAGGGCTGCTATAGAAAGCATGGATATCTGACGTGTTCCTCATACGTGGGCTAATTTTGAAGTGTCTTTCTCCTGTCAAGCAGGCAGCTCAATGGTCATTAACTCTTCTCTGGCTGTTTTCTGATAGGTTTTTTTGTCTTCAACCCAGCCAATGAGTCACAACACCTCAAGGTAGTTGGGGAGCACCTAATCTCCAGTAGCTAGGGTCTACACCCCTTCCATCTTGAAGAAGCTGTAGAAGACAGACCTCCACTCCCTCAACATGCCATAAAGAATTGTGGGGATATATGTCTCTCAGGGGAAAATGAGATAGGAGATTAGGGTGTGGCAAAGCTGGCTGGGGAAGTAGGCATGACCTGTCAATTACAAAATCCCAGAACACATGCCCAGAACAGTACCCAAAGCCTTGCACATGGACTTCTTCTGAGAGTTGAGCAGGTTTTCAGTAGGATGGCCTAGACCTGACGTCAGCCTGAGGTGTGAGATTCCAGCATCACCTCTCAGGACCTGTATGTAGAACTTTTCACAGGTTTCCTCAACATACAGACAGCATAAAAGGACACAGATGCCAAGTAGAGCTCGCTCTCAAGGTTTTTCTCACAATAGCCCACTGATCCTCCAGAGTGTACTTTCATCTTGCTTTTCTCTCTTTTATTCAGTTCATGCTTGTTCCACAGAGTCAGTTTCTCCCTCACTCTTCACTTTTTCTTTTTCAAATGAACTTTGTCACTGTATTTTGTTTGTTTATTTGTTCAAGACAAAAAGAAAAAAACCTGGAATTTAACTCCAGAAGGATACACAAGCACCATAAAACCTGGTAACACTTATCTGGTGAACCATTTTTAGAATGAACTACCCAGTAAAGCTATCAGACAGATATGTAGTCCTGAGATATCTCAAGTAATTTTAAATGGGCAGAAAGAGCTGAAAACTCATTAATTTCAGAAAAAAATCAAATGATATAATTGCATTAAAATATGTTTAGGGCTAACACTCTATATAACACTGCAACAACCAATATTTGTTTTGACTAAAAAACTACTATGTGTTCACTCAATAAAATTGCATAGACGGAAGTCACTACAGGAAACAAAAACAAGTATGTTTGTTCCCTGTGTCCCAGTTAAAGTAGTTTCCAAGAGTAAATTTAACTCACTGGAATAGGTGCTCTCTTTACTTTGGTAGGTCAGGTACTGTGTTCAGTGCTTGACAAAATTTCTCTTTAGGGCTGTCATAAGACAGGGTCTGAGAAGGCTCCCCAAAGTGGAGATGGGGAACGTTGACTCACCCTACCCATGGAATATGTTGTAATATCACTGACTTTCATCACAGAAAAGAATTTTCATGACTCATCAATGAGAGTCGTAATGAGGTTTATTCGGCATAATTTAAATGGTACAAACTCAAGAGAGGAGCGTGTTGGCCTGGAACTGAGAATACTTAAGTGGTTTTGAGGGTACCTTTAAGATGGGGGAATCTATGATATACGTGTCTACTGTCTGTCAGTTTACCCATTTGATGGGCTAGGTTAGAATGCAAACCATTTGCATGATTTATTATGTCTTTATGACCCTTATACATTTTATTTGGGGTGAATTTTCTGGAAATGAAGGAAAGCATTGTAACCTTGGGCAACTTTTGTGTCCTAAAATTTAAGATTTTTAAAGTGACACTTTTAAATTAGGATCTTCCTTCTCTCTCTCTTTCTTGCTCTCTATCTTTATTCCTTCTATCCTATTTCAGAGCTATGCATATTAGAATCACCTGGAAAGTCTTACGCAAGACCTGCTAAAGGAGAAACTCTGGATTTAGAAGAATGCAGGAATTTGCATGCTTAACATATTCACCAGTGGATTTCTATTGTATCAGCACCAAGGTAAGATATGCTTCTAAAAATATATTTATATAGATATGCTCTTATTTTATTTTATGTATTCTTTCATGAAGTGACAGAAAAAAAATTTCCTCTACAGCACAAATTCACATTGAAGCATCCTCCCCACTTTTATGTTTGTTTTGTCTAGTCCTAATGTTGCTTTAACATGGGAGTCGTAATCCTAGCCCATTGCATTTATTTATTTCTAAATGATTCTTTGACTTCACAGTCAGGCCGTGTTTATCTTGCCCTTGGCCTCCTCCCAGAGGATGTTAGGCCAACATGAGAATTTGGGCATTTGCTGCTCTCCTTGATTTACCCTTGATTTATTTGATCCTGATGCCTCAGGATGTCCTCAATTTCAGACATCTACAACTCAGAGCTGACTAGACACCCCTGAACACCCCTGAGTTTGAAATTTGCAGGGCTAGACTTCAAGAACAACAACTGAAGAACATCAAAAGGAAAACTTATGGGAAGGGAGCTTTTCCCAAGGACTCTAGGAAGCTGCAACAGTCATTTTCAATAACAATGAAAAACTGGTTGTAGGTGCAGCTAAAACTAGACTGGTGATGCTACTTACAGAGAGGGAAAGACACTATGTATCTCCTTTCATAAGTTCTCAGAAAAAGAAGGAATCTGAAATGAAAGTCTTAGAAGAAATAGAAGTGAGGTGCAGTGGCATATACCCCTGTAATCTTGGCTATTTGGGAGGATGAGGCAGGAGGATAGCAAATTTAAAGCCAGCTTGGGCAATTTAGAGATCCTCTCTCAAAATTTAAGAAAGGATTGGGGATGTAGCTCAGTGGTAGAGTTCCCCTGGGTTTGATCCCTCATACAAGAAAAAAAAGAAAGAAAGAAAGATCTTGAAGACAAGTTCTATTCTTATGAGTTGCATAGCCCAAAACATCTCATTCATATTGTAGTATACTTTTAAATCTGTTCAGTTTCAATGAGTTTTTCATGACACAACATGTCAACTGATCAAACACACACAGTGCCTGCTTCCCTGACAAAGAAAAATCATAGCAATAGCTTGAGGCTCCAGCTCTGATACTGTCAGGGCCACCTCTGCCTTCTCTTTATACCAGGGTCCCCAATCTCACACAAGAAGCTCCACTTTATCTACCTTACACTGGGCTTCCACATAGGACTTCCACACAGTAAATGAAAGTACCCAGCCCCTTTACATTTATTTTAAATGTTTGAAAGACATTGGTTATAATGTGTGCTAAAGCAAAGTACCTTAGAAGGAGAAAGGAATGACCTTCCTAGGGTCAAAGAGCCCATCCATTGTAAATTAGTCTCCTATGCTGTTATGAAGAATTACCACAAATTTAGTGGCTTAACAACTCAAATTTATTACCCTGCTGATCTGGTCCAAAATGAGTTTCACTGTGCTAAAATCAGGGTGTGAGCAGGGCTGCATTTCTTCTAGAAGTCCTAGGGGGAAATCTTGTTTCCTTGCCTCTTCTAGCTTCCAGAAACTGCCTACATTCTTTGACCTGTAATGCCAACCAGCAGTTGCACTGCTCCACTTTTGCTCCCTCCCTCACATGCTCTGATTCTAACTCTCCTGCTCTCCTCTTATAAAAACGCTTGTGATTACACTGCATTACATTGGACCCACCTGGATAATCCAGGAATACCTCCATATCTCATGATTCTTCCTTAATCAGGGGGCAAAGTTCTCTTTGCCATTTAAATTAAATATTCACAGGTTTCAGAAATGAGGATGTAGACATTTTTGGGGGTGGGGAGGATTATTATTCTACCTAACACAGATATCCCTACAACTCTCAGGTTTTCAGTGTCTCAATCACCCTCTTGGACTCTCAGAATGTGAGACTTTCTCTGAGTCTCAGAGCCAACAATGGAAAATTTCCTCTTGAAGCAGTAATTTACCAGTGTCCTCATCCCATATACCCTTGATACTCCACAGTCCCTGTATTATGTAACTCCTCAGAAGGAAGCGGGTCACCCTGCAGGGTCAGGATACACCTTGATGTTTCACTAAAAAGGGTTAAGGATAGATTCTTTACCCTTACCTTTTGGGGCAACCCCTGGGAACCTGAGTCTGGTGAAATGAAACACTGTAATATCCAAGAGTCCCTGAGTACAAATGCCCATTGCTCATGTTGATCCAAAACAAGCAAGCAAGGGAATTAGGATAAAAAGAGGGAAGAGAGTAACAAGCTGAGCTGATGTGGCAGTGGGTCTGCCTGAACAGGGACCAGAGGTCACAGAAAGAGTAAATGTGGAGTTTCCTCCACATAGCCTTCAAGAACCTACTAAACCAAAGACTGGTAAGAGAGAAAATGAAAGGGGACTCCAATCAAAGGCATCCATGCCAGGAACTCCTGCCAGTTATTCTGTTTCCCTGGAGGTCATTTCACTACTGTCCTACTATAATCAGCGGGGTCCCAAGGTTGGTCAACCTCAAAGACGTGGAGACAGGCAGGAGAGGCCATGACATGAAGGGTGTTTATTATGTTCACTTTCCCAAACCTCACCTGCACCTCCCCAAAAGTAGGCTAACTAACAAGAGTAACTTGGAGCCACAGGTCAGATCATCCTGAGAACATGGAGAAAGTCTTCTGAGGAAGCTAGCTGAGAAGAGGCTTAATGGGAGAAACAAGAAGCCAGCCCCTTCCTGTGAATCAGCAGCAGTTTCAGGCCATGGAGAGGAGAAACGAGAAGCCAGTTCCTTCCTGTGAGCTGGTCAGCATGTGGGCTGAGAGACAAGAAGAGCAGATTCTGCCCTCCCCTCCCCCCATAAGCAACTGGCTGGTCCAGAGAAATTCAGGCTGGGATGATAGCTACTGAGGTAGAAAAAAAACAATTTAATGCTTGTAGTGTTTAGTATTTGATTGATTCTGCAGGCCTAAGGCCAGTGGTCTGAGCATCTATTTGGAGGATAACAATATGCAGTATAGCAACTATGGGGGATTTCCTTATGAAGGTGGTAGCCATTGTTTGTTTGTTTTGGTACTGGGGATCAAACTCACAACCTTGTGCTTATGAGGCAAGCGCTTGAATCACTGAGCTAAATCCCCAGCCTGGTAGCCATTGTTAATTCCATATTATCTTGTTTTAAAGTCCTGTATCATTTTCATTGTTTTGTTTGGTTTGGTTTGGTTTTATTCTGTTTTGTCTTGTTTGATTTTATTATATCTTATGGCATGGGTCACTATTTCAAAGATAACAAGATACATTATGGTAGACATTGTTGATTTCCTATTATCTTGTTTTGAAGTTCAGTATCACTTTCACTGTTTTGTTTTAATTGGTTTTATTTTGTTTGGTTTTATTCTTTTTAAAATAAAAAAAAAACCTTGAAAAGATGGCAGAACAGTAAGCAGCAGAGTAAACAGTCTCTCTGAGAGAAACAGTTCAGATGCTGGAATATAACATCATGGAGAGGACAAGAAGGAAGGAAGTGGGTCACCTGAACCAAGGAAGAATCTAAAATATGACTTGAAGCCCACAAAGAGAATAAAAAGAATTTAAACAAAGAAGAAGGTGGTGGCTGGCAGCACCTCAGCCTGGAGCCAGATTCACCCTGCCAGAAGACCTGCTGAGCCTCGAGATGCGTGGTTGCGGTTGTGGTTACGGTCACAGCTGCGGTCGACTCCAGAGGTCTCTGCGGAGAGGCACAGGGGTGAAGGAGAGTGGCAGATGCGGAGATCTGCGCTGGCTGCTGGTGAGTGCTTGGAATTCCACCCGACCCCCACCCCACGGGAGAGAGTGGTTGGCCGGGCTCCATCTTGGAGTCGGGCAGGTTGCGCCCACCTGGGGCCAATACTGCTAACTACTGGCATCAGCGCCAGGTTGTGGCGGACCCGCGGAAGTTGCCTGAACTGAAGCCAGAAAAAAAAAAACCAGTCATTTGGG
>RJWT010026948.1:0-15652 GCA_004365215.1 Cuniculus paca | reverse complement strand
ATTACCCATGTTGTGTTTAGCCTCTCAGCTCATCTTGAACCTACCGTTGAGGTCAGGTTTCCACTCCTCACCATTTGTAATTTTATATTTGTGTGACGATTTGACTAATGTTTCTCACACACAAGACTATCAGCATTTTGGAGTTCACCTTGGTATTTCAGCATCTAACTAAGCACTGACAAAGAAGCAGGAGCTAAATAAACCACTGTTGAGTGAGTGACTAAATGAGTAGATGTGCTGCTACATATCATACTGTTAATTGAACTGAGGTTGCTAAGCAGTAGTTTTGCAATCCACCAGCCATAACTGTGAAACAGTTGACTCACTAATGATCTTTGTTAGGTATAGTTTTTGAAAGGCCTCATAGTGTTTTACTTGATCATTTGATTAAATGAACCACCCTGAAAATTCGTTTAATCACCATCTATGCATGGAGTGGAGACCTTCCTGTGATATTGGTACTTGAAAGAGTAATGTGAAATGAGTAAGGTTTATGAAAATAAAAGTTACCATACAGCTCCTGAACTCCTGTTTCCTTATGGGAGAAATTAGGGTTACCTAAAATAGGTAACTTGTGTGCAGCTGGCCCAGGGAGGGCAGCAAATCCATTGTGACATGTTTACAACGTTCGTTTACCTGGAGAGGTTAGGCTGTGTTGACCTACAAATTACTCTCAGGTTCAGTTACAATGTGCAGTTACATTTTACAGTATGCAGTTACATTCAGCAACATGTAGAATAGTCACCATAGGGTCTTTTTAAGTGGGAGCTTTGAGAGTATAATTACAGGATATTGATAGACTTAAAAACTAGGTTCTTTTTAATGCAACTCATGGTTAGCCAACTGTATAATAAGCAGATGTGAAAACCACTTCTCTTTATAAATATTTTCCTATTCAAAGTTTCCTTGATTTATAAAGCTTTGCCTCAGCGATTCCTATTAAGAAATGTTCCTATAATTTTGAAATGAACATATTTTGATTTCATTTGGGTGAACCTCAAAAGATGGTCAAAGAATTAAGCCGAAGGACTTGGGATGTAAACAGGAGAAGAGGCAGGCAGAGCCGCAGAGAGGAGAAATGTGGTGACGAGGTTCATGGCGAGAACACAGCTCGAGGCTCCTCCTTTCCAAAGAGCTGAGCGAGCTACCTCAGGCCCAGCACATCCTGGAAGTGACTCCTAGTGCAGCCTTCGCCATTTAGCTATATCTGCCCACCTACCAAGCACTATTCACTTAAAAAGATAGATTTTATTTTTCAAATTTCTAATTTAAACTCATAAAGAAAAACTATATTAATTTAAGAAAAAAAAATAATGCCAGCTCCAGTGGTCAGGGATTTTACTCTTTCATTCTTTGCTGCTGCATCCTCCTACCCCACATGCCATGCTCAGGAGCTAAAATAGTGCCAGATAGGATTTTTAAAAAAGTGTTTGTTGAATGCATAAATGTTGATATCATCCATCAACAAGCGTTTATTTTTCTAAAATGTGTTGCAAATATATAGCTATTACAATTAAAAATGTTCATCTGCTTCCCCTGTAGAATCCTCTTGCCTGCCACTCATGCACTACACTAAGCTGCAGAGCCATTGCAGACACGATCTCCTTGAATCATTCATTTATTGTCTTTCTCCCTCACTACCAGTCGGTGAGCATCTCTGTTCCTTGCCAGGCTTGTCCACCTCTGGGTGCCCAGCATTTCGCATGATGTGGGGGCACATCACAGGTACACAGCAGTCCTCTGTAAAGTTAGGAGTGGCATACTTTATTCAATCTTTACAGCTACCCTAGCATGGAAATCATTATCTCCATTATTGTACAGGTGAAGAAGAAACTAAGGCATAGAGGAGTGGACTAATTTGCCTGAGGTCACAGAGTTTATAATTTATGATTTCAGGATTGAATACAGTCAGTCTAATTCTGGAGCCCCCTTTTGAAATATTTTACTTTAGCCTGGGCTACCAAAATGCAGATGTTTTCAATCAGAGAAACTTGCTGTGCTTTGAATATTAATGTGCTCCTATTCATATGTAATAGTATTAAAATTCATTGTATTAGGCTTAGTAAGTTATTAGATCACAAGTTCTTCCCCCACTGCATCAATGGGACTAGTGCTCCATCAAAGGACACAAGGGAGGCTGTTTAAGTCCAGAGGTAGAATTTCCAAATCTGGTGTAGTCCTGGGAGAGCTTGGTCCCATACTCTTGACATTCTGCCTCGCAATCTAAAATGGCTGCTGAAATCCCAGCTATTGTGTCCACATTCGGGACCTATCCTTTCAATTTTCATATAGCAAATGGCCACAGCCAGTCACCAGTGAGGCTGAGAAATATTATCCAATACTGAATTGAAGAAAAGCCTATGATCGAGACTACCAGATACCTCTCCTTCCATTCCAACATCATCTAATGTATTTTCCCAGGATGGATTACTCAGCCCTCCTGGAATGTCATTTTGCTTCCTACTGAAGTGGCACCTTTGTATCCACTGTATTTTCCCTTGACCTCTGGAATCCGTAGTGACTTCCTCTGACTCCCAGTTTTTCCAGCAATAAACACAAAAGTGTCATTTATTCAAATTTTCACAGTCTTCTGCCTTGGATTGCTCTTCTTTGATGACTTCACTAGTTTAAATGTTTCACGGTTAACTTTTACACATTAAAGTACGGTCCCTGCCCCATTCTACGCTCCCTGGGGACTGAGACCCTCATTCTGTGAACATATATTGACCTCCTCACTCATATTTGGCACTGAGCACTATGGTGGGGAGCAAATAAGATACCAGACTTTCCTCAGAATCCTAATATTTCCAACCTGGCACAGTGCTGCACACCTGTAATCCCAGTGAATGAGAAAGCTGAGGTGGGAGGATCAGAAGTTTGAGCCCAGCTTGGACTACTTAGCAAGATTCTTTCTCAAAATAAAAAAAAAAGGTAAAAATGTATGGGGATGTAGCCCCTTGGGTTCCATTTCCCATACCCCTCCCCACACGCATGTACACACGCACACACACCAGGTACATGCACGCACACACGCATCCTAACATTTCTCATGGTGTTCGGTTTTCAAACTTTTATGTGTCATTAAGTACTCCTGAAATTTCGGTTTCTTCATTGAGTAATAGGAGCTAATGTTTATTTCAATACTTATTATTTGTATTCATAGTTATCTTGTAATGACTAGGTTCTGGGCACTATGTTAGTCTTTCATCTGTATCATCTTCTTTCTTTCTTTGACATCTATCAGGCAGGTACCATGGAGTTTTTCAGCTATTAACACAGCACAGAAAGGTTAGGCAATTTGCCCAAAGTCAGATAGCTCGTAAGGAGCATTGCCTGATGAAATCCAGGCAGCACGATTCCTGAGCCCAGGCTCTGAGTCATTGAGTCAGTGCAATGACTGGTGAGCAGCGTTGGTCTCCTGACCGGGAGATTTACAGGCATCATTTACGATGACCATCCACGATATACACTGCACCTGCCAGCCCGGGCCAAGAGGAAGCTTTCCTGGTCTGGATGTCCTTGACCCTGGTATGCTACCAACCTATCTCTGCTCATCAGAGTCTCAGCTGCCAACCCTCTGTCCCTTCCCTTCCCCTCTGATGGTCAGTCCTACTTTGTTTTTACTTTTTTGTCTTTTTGAGACAGGGTCTCACTATGGGGTTCAGGTTGGCCTTGAGCTCACTTTGTAGCCCAGGCTGGTCTCAAACTTGCAATGGTCCTCCTGCCTCAGCCTCCGGAGTGCTGGGGTTACAGGAGTGCACCACCATGCCCAGCGGTCAGTCCTACTTTGGATGGACGGCAAACCAATTCATCCACCCCTGGGTCTCCTGGGAGCTGCTTGGCTCTGATCTCCCCACCACAAGAACAGGAGGAAGTAACTGAGCGCAGCCTGCCTTCTGGTGGCCCCCAGCCCAGGGCTTAATAATGCATTTTAATTCATTGTTAGCATCAACAAATAAGATGATACTGGCCTGGATTTTGGACTTTTGGAAAGCCCAGAACATTGAGAAACGCTTGGTCTCTACGCCGTGGGCTCAGGCTGCCAAGTCCAGGTGGAGCCTTGTTGCCAGGGCTGGCACAGCCTCCTCCTCCCCATCCTCCAGACACCCGTAGCAGGGCTCGCTTTGCTTGCCAGCCTGCCACAAATAACAGCAACTAACCGGAGTGCACCGTACTTAGTGCTGCATGCCAGGCATTGTTCCAGGCATGTCATCTCTTGTCACCACAGTGGGAGAGGTGCTGTGATTTTCCTTTCCTTGCAGGTAAGTAAACTGAGGCCCACATTAGTAGTAGAAGGACTGGGACTCACACTCAGAATTCTGACCTCACAGTCTTTGCTTTGAAGCACTACACTGCTACCTCTCTACATAGCCTTTGCAATTTGTGTCCCCACTTCAGAAGGACAGGGTCTTGCCCCTTGGCTCCGTGCTGCCTGAAGTTGACATATTGAAAATATAAACCCGCAGAGCTGATTTCTTATACAAACAACGACCCGGCAGGAAAAGGCTCTTTTGCCTTATCGCTCTGAGCAAAGTTAAACTTGTTGAGACTGCAGGGTGGAGAATGGACCCTGCTGAACTCTTGGTGGAGCCCGGAGGAGTGGCTGTGTTGGAGACAGCTTCCCTGTGTCACTCTTGGAACCAAGAGAATTAATTAGCTCTGTTTAGCCTCCACCCAACTCTCCCCTGAAACATGAGCCTGTAAACACGTGTGAACTTCTCAATGTCCGCCTCTCTCAGGGCAGCGGGTGGGATGGGGTGGCTGTTGGGAACCGTGAGGCCCGGCTAAGCAAGCATCTTGACTTCCACACCAATGTCCACAGTACTGGCCCAGCCTGCTTTAGCTTCCCCGGGCAGCTGAATTGGAACCTGTTGCATAGACTGATTTGATTGTGTTATTTACACCATGGCCTCAGGAAACTGAGCCCTCTTCTAAGTACGTGCTCAAGTCCAAGTTTCACTTGGAAGCCTGTGTCATTCAGGGGCATGCAAAGGATGGCTGGTGCAGGTGGGTGACGGCTCTTCACACCACCCTGGAGGCAGGAGCTATTCACCGAGCACTTCCATGTGCCAAGAGCTACAGTTGTGACAATGGACAAGCCTAGAATGTCCTTAGGGTGATCATAAGATTGCAGATCAGGGGACTGGAGAGTAAAGAACATGGGGTTATACTGGGGTTCACCTTGGTAACTGGGACCGATGACACCAGTGAATAGAGCCATGAAAGTCAATCATATCCTCGAAGTTTCCGAGTCTGCATCTGGCAGGGTAACTGTGAGCAAGAGAACCTTTGTGTTTCTTGGTGTTTATTATGGAACAAACTTACAGGGCTCTTGCCTCTCCGAAACGCCATGAAGACCGGATCTGGTAACGTGGCTGCAATTTGTTGA
This sequence comes from Cuniculus paca, assembly GCA_004365215.1. Classification (NCBI taxonomy): domain Eukaryota; kingdom Metazoa; phylum Chordata; class Mammalia; order Rodentia; family Cuniculidae; genus Cuniculus; species Cuniculus paca. Next base: position 10,263 of record RJWT010026948.1, on the reverse strand, counting down.
GAACCCTCTTCCCAAGAGGAAAGAGCTTGAGGCCAAGTAGCTGGGCTCTGTGGGCCAACCCGGCTTTCCTTAAGCTGATGCCAATGCTGATGCCTGGTGGGATTTGTGAGGTAAGAGCTCATGGCTGTGGAACACAAAGAGTCTATGCAGGCTGAGAGTGTTCAGGAAGAGAACTAGGAGGCAAGAGAAATCTCAGAGAACAGAGATTTTGACTGTGGTGGGAAGAAACAGCTAGTGGGAAAATGCCGCATGGTCTACATTGTGGTCCTGTGTCTATCTGCCTATTTCTGCATAACAACTTCTATAAAATATGAAGGTATGATTTAAAAAAATGATGCAAGTTTAAAAAATTTATTACAGTAGAAGACACATTGCCATTAGCTCCCCTAAAAATATTCCACCTCACTTGAAACACACATAGCCCATCATTCTTGCCACTTTCTGAAGCAATTCTCTTTGTGAGTGTCTTTATAAGGTGTGACCAAAATTGGGGAATGTTGTTGCCAACTTCTGTCCAATGGAAAGGCAGGCTCATAAAACCATGACAGTGTGTCTTTATCTATCTTATTTACCAGAGCCAGCACATGGTCAAAAATGAGCATGAAAGGGAAATGTTTTTAATGGATTCAGGCCATTGAAGTAGCCACGACAGCATAAGGAAAGACACTTCCAAGACTGCTTCTGAAAGTAGCAAGAATGATGGGGTGAATGGGTTTCAAAGCCAGGGTGCATATTTTGAGGGAGATTAATGGCAGTGTTTCCTTTGCCATAATGATTTGTCAATTTAACCATTCATTGTATTTTGCAATCTCACCTCTTATCCATTGCTCCTGAATGCCTGGATGGTGGCAGATGTTCGAGAGATTGCAGAAGACTCAGGTGGGAGGCAGTGAGAGCTCATTCCATGTATTTGTCACCTATCTCTGGTCCATAGAGAAGTCCCCATAAAGGTCAGCATCTGTTGTTACTATTGTTACCATGCTCTTATTATGTAAGCCTGCACAGTTTGTCAACACCAATCTAGAAGCTGAAAATCAGGGGGAGACGAAGAGGGAGCCATTTGCTCAGGAGAATGAAGAGGAGCATTATGATAGCACAGGTCCCTGGAGAAGCCCAGTATCCAGCAGAAAGAAATAGCATGACGAGGTGGTGCACACCTATAATCCCAGCGCTCTGGGAGGCTGAGGCAGGAGGATTGCAAGTTTAAGCCCTGGGCAACTTAGTGACTTATTGAGAACCTGTTTGCTTCAAAATAAGAAAAAGGACTGGGAATGCAGCTTAGTGGGAAGGCCCTGGGTTCAACCGCTAGTACCACGAACATGCACACTCAGAGAGAGAGAAAAAAGAAGAAAGGCAAGGAACAGAACCCACTTCAGAAAGTACCAGGCCCATCTCAGTGAGCTGCAGCCAGTTTTCTGTCCTGAACAGCTCTTTGCAGAATGCGAAGAATGTCCATTAATCCTGTTATCTGAGCCAAATGCTTTCTGCTTTAATTTCTCTGATAAAAACCTCTCTGAATAGAGAGCTCTTAGAATACCAAAACAGCCTCTCTATGGGATTCCTGAGACAGGGCAGGGGTGGAGGGTGGGGTGCCCTCTCTGGGCCTCAAAGCCACCAGGCAGTGCAACTCTGGTCTGACTAAAGATCCTCTGTCCCCCAGTCCTTTCCCCTGTTAAACTCAGACACACGACAGAGAAAAGTGGGAAAAATAAATCCATAAGTCGCAACATAAAGCTCTTCTTCTAATGTTAGGTGAGTCAGCCCCCTCTTTTTCCCCTTAGCATCTCTCTTATAACCTGCAGGTGTCTTTAGATACTGGCCCTGTGTTCTGGGCACCAGCATGGACAGCTTCAGAATGAAATTCAGAAAATGCTTTCTTGGGTTGAAAGAAAGAAGAATTTTATGTTGTAATAGACGTCCTGGTTTTGCAAAGGGGATTCTTGAAGCAAGTGGTTGCTCATGACTTAAGACTGGGGACTCGGTTTGAAGGGCTGTTGACTTCAAAGGGAACTGGCCAAGATCCCAAAATAATCCTTTAGGACCAAGTTGCGATGGGTGTGCATGACAGAGTTGTTTCAAACTTTAAAAAAAGAAGGAAGGGAGGAGGGAAGGAAGGAGGAGGGGAAAAAAGAATTAAGGAAGGCTAGTTCAAAATTTGTAGGGGGATACAAGATCTGTCAAAATCAGAATATGGAGCTGCCCAGAATTTTTGCTTCAGATTTAATAATCACCTATTTGTTGGGCTTACCTGGGACAGGTGGTATGTGTGTGATAACTGAAACAAGTCTGCAGGACCAGGAGGTATTTCTGCATATTCATTAACGTGGCAGCCCATGGGCCACCCCCATCTAACCAGCAGTGGTCAGCCAGCGTTCTGTCAGAAAGGCTGTCTCCAGAGAGGCCTCCGACACTTTGCATGCTTCAGGTACTTTAATCTTTGAGAAACAGCAAGTGTTTTGTTAGCAAATAAAATGTCAGGAATGGGTTTTCACTGGTGGAATTAGTAGCATGTTGACAAGCACAATGAAGGGCTCTCTGTTGCTGTCTGTAAGTGGTATTCGAGATTTGTAGGTTGGCTGACATGTTTTCTTATTAGTACCTCCTCTTGGAAATGTGCATAAGAAGCTTTGAGCCCCATGTAGCCACCCGGGTATTCAGAGAATATCTTCATTGAAGTTATTCATGAAGTTCCCCAAGCTTACTGCTATAATATTGGAACCACCTTGGGGACCTCCCATACCCGGCGGAGATTGGTCTAAGCAGCCAAAAAGGCAGCAAGCAAGTACTTCACCCAACATGAAGCACTGGTTGCAGAAACCATGTTATTCCTGCTCACTACTAAAAATTAAGCCAATGTTGATGGTGTGGAAGACTTGGCCTGAAATTGGCTTTTGGTAGTGGGAGACCAGCTGAGCTTCAAAAGAGAACCTCCAACTAGTCCATGTGCTGATGATGGACTCTCTCCGCACAATGACTCCACAATGTAGGTACAGTTAGTAGCACATCCGCTGACTGCTGGGGAAACCATCTGGAGAGCTCGAGTCATTTTTCCAAGGACACAGAAGGTATACATTGCAAGTCACTTAATTCTAAAGTCTTGCTTTTTCACCATGTAGACTCTGTTTCAGAGTTACTATATACATAGCTCTAGGCTTTACTATTTTTTTCTTGATTAAAAAAAACATGCTTATCGGAAAACTGGAATCTGTATAAATGTATAAAATAGCTTAATGCCACTATTCAGAGAAAATTAATTATTAAGAGTGAGTGTATTATCACCAGACTTACTGTCATGCATATTTAGTTGAGATTGTACAGTACTTATAGTGTTGTGTCTTCCTTGCTTAATGTAGTATTTCTTTATACCTTGTATCATTTTTAAGATGAACATAATATTACATGGTATGGATTTGTCATACCATCTGTTGTTGGGCATTTAACTTCATTCTGATACTTTTTTTCCCATCGATAGCAAGATAGCCGTCTCTAATTGTAAACTCGCTTAAGGTTCTTATCATTTCTTTAGGGCAGATTTCTGGAAAGGAAATGACTAGATCAAAGGCCAAGAACAGTTTGATGGACATTATGAGACATTTTAAAATAGAACACAGTGTACTCTTCCCTTGTAAATAATGAAGATGAACATTACTTTCCAAGACTGAGAATAAAAGTCAACATAAATTAAAACCATGAGTATTTTAACCGAGAAAGGACTGGACTGACCAGCAGTTAAAATTTATTTAGTAGTACTTTTATAACCAGTAGGGGGCAGCACAAACACCAACAGACATCTTTTTGGCGCTTGAATTTGGAATTTTGGTAGTATTTTTGCCAAGCTTGCTTTGTTAAAATTTAGCAACAGCAGTCATTGAATTTAAGAGCGGCTGCCAGAAAGAAAAACTCTAGTCTGCAAAGACTTACAGCTTTCAGGAATTCACCGGAAGACGGCTGCAGATGGCAAAGGGTTAGAGATAAAAGGGTCTTTCCAGTATGGGCCTGCACCGGAGGCTAGGAGGACAGGTCAGGGTGAGAGTGGACAGGAAGAATGGTGTCTGCCAGTGGGATCAGTGGTAGGGTGCCGCACCCATTGAGAAGTGGCGTGGGGCTCGGAAGTGATTTTATCTTCCCAAACAGGATGGCAGGAAGAAGGGGGCATGTGACTGCCAGTCTGAGGAAGACCTCTGGATCGGCAGGCACAAGGTCAATGGTGTGAGGAAGGGAAGTGTTAATGAATCACAGAGAAAAGCGCTGTGGCTTACACCCCTGAGCCGGGCAGGCCAGCCTCGGTAGCAAACGTGATTTCTATGCACCTGGAGCTCAAGTTGCTAAATTAGGCATTGTGCACCATGGCGGATAGCACTGTCAGGACAACCTTGCTCACTCTGACTTACACAGAATTCATACAGGAAAAGACTTCTTCCACCTCTGGAGAAGAAGTGTTACAGTTTTCAGGAGTCTGCGACCCTCAAAAAGATCATGGAACAAGTGACCGGTATACAACTTTTCCATTTGTAGAATCAAAGGTGTCTTCTACCTCAGCCTAAGTCCTTTTGTCCCTTCCCAAGAGACTTCTTGTCCTGTCCATGACAGAAAATCCTACCTAGAGTCAGTGGCAGGTGCTCTGGACTAGTGCCAGGGCTACAAAGGAGGGCTTAGGAGGCCCTAGATGGGGTCAGGAGACAGAGTAGGTGCTCAAGAAGAGCTCTGTGGCAAAGCAGAAAGCTGGGAAGTGTTCTGGTGGATCTGTCGGGGCATGACTTCCTCTTGGACACTACTTTCTGAAAAGTTTAGTTCCTCCATGGGTCCTGAATGCACCTAGGACCGGCTGCACTTGTCATAGGAAGAGGCTTTTGGTGGGAGCAGCATGGTGCCATTAGGGCTGCATTTCTCTTGAAAGCCCTATGGATCCTTTTCATTACATCCAGGTTTTTCTGAAGGGATAAAAGAATGAGTTTATTATGGTATCATCCACAGAAGCAGAGATATCAAAACAACATGAGTTTTCATCAACTGTGAAATCACAGACCAATGGTGCATTGTATTGTAAAACGCTAGCTGGGTCTGTTTACTGTCTTTCTCTCTTGCTTCCTTAATTGCTCAGCTGGTCTTGAACTTGTGATCCTCCTACCTCAGTCTCCCAAGTAGTTGAGGTTACAGACATGTGCTACTGCACCTGACTATTTGATAGCACCTAAAAGAATGCTAAATCTATATTGCGTGACCTAAAGGGTGCTCATGACTTTTTTTTTCTATTTTTTAAGGCTATTTTCTTTTTTTCTGATTTTTTTTTTTTGTACTGGGATCAGAACTCACGACCTCACGCTTGCCAGGCAGGCACTTATGCCGCTGAACTAAATCCCCTGCCCTGAATTTTTTTTTTTTGAAACATGCTCTCACTATGTAGTCCAGGTTACCCTTGAACTCAGTGTGTAGCCCAGGCTGGCCTCAAATTTGCAGTGATCCTCCTGCCTCAGCCTCCAGAGTACTGGAATTACAGGTATGCACCACCACACCCAGCCTTTAAGGCTGCTTTCACTGTGATTTAGTACATGTACATGACATAACTTACTTCTTTTTTATATCTCTTTCATGACATTTTTCTTAAGTGAAAAATCAGGTTGAAATGTGGTGAATGGAATGGGAAGAAGCAAACAGTTTTTGTATTTTAGACTTTGTGTACTGTGTTTTTTTTTGTTTTTGTTTTTGTTTTTTTGTTTTTTTGGTAGTATCAGAATCAAATCCAGGGCTACAGCCTTGGATTCTAAAACAAGTTTTGATTTTTAAAAATATTTAAAAATGTAATTTTAATTAAGTTTTAGTTACATTTTTAAAACTTACTGTTTCCATTTAAATATAAGTTAAAATTTAATGTTTTCATTTAAATTTGAAAGTAATTTAATTTAAAATTTTTAAACTTAAATTTTGTTAATTTTTAAATTTTAAATTAATTTAATTTCAAAATTTAGAAAAATGTTGCCCAAAATGACCTTGAATTTGCAGCTGTCCTGCCTCAACCTCCTAAGTAGTTGGGATTAAAACATGTACCCACCATGCTTAGCTGGAACGTGGCTTTTGTCGTAAGTACTCATCTCTGCAATTCTTGTAGAAAAGCAGCTAAAGGCAATTTTTGAAAGAACAGATGTACTGTGTTCCAATAAAACTTTATTTACAAAAGCAGATAGTTTTTCAGATTTAGTCTGCATGTCATAGTTTGCTGACACTTGGCATGTATCGATGGGTTCCACTTGTATGGGACTCTGCCAGGTTCTACATGGTGCCAGTCCAACTTGGCTCTGATCCCTAAAACAATAGCATATCTGTCCTACACTAACTCTGTGCTCATCTTCTGGTCCCAAAACAATAAAATTTCTGTCTCCCTTGTGCACACCTGCCAAAGGTCCTCCAATCCTCCTGCTAACACCATCCATTCAGGTAGTTTCCACCTCCAGCATCAAAAAGTCCTCCAGTCGTCTCCCAACACAATGACCTGTCCACTCACGTAGTCTCCACCCTATCCCAATGTCATAAAAGCAACTCCTCAGCTTTGTCTCCTTAGAATCTCGCACTCTTCTGCAACCTTCTCATGCCTCAATAAAGGCCTCTTTATATCTCTCTCTCTCTCAACTGCACCAAAAAACCTAACACATTATGGTGTTTTTGAAAACAACCTTTGCACATTATGCATATTTTAGAAAGATAAACTCCAGACTATTAATTCTGGTTACCTTGGAGAGAAAAAGTGTGGGAGGGGAACAGGATGATGGTTCATTTTCTTTTTACTCATTTCTGTTTTCTTTGATTAGAAATAGAACACATCTATTGCTTTCCTGAATGCCTAAAATGATACATAATTAAGCCTCGGGATTCCCCACTGCCTAGAAATGCCTTTCCCTGTGGACTTGAAACATTTTGACTTGATTTAAGGGGGTTTTGGTTGACCACAAACTCCAGAGAGACCAGCTGTTGCTAAAAGTCTAGCCCTGTTTGAGATAGTGATCAAGAAAACATGATTTTCTGATTAATAGGGGGCAGTCCCACTCAAGTCACCTCTCGGGCTGTCTTTTGGTTTGGGGCTGCTCTGTTGTAAGGCAGAAAAGAGCAAACAAGATGATTGCTGAAGAAAGAGACTGAGCGGTAGCAGAGCCTGGAAGTCTTTTCCAGAAGGGTAGAGAACACTTAGCCCAAAGAAAGGGGCGGCTTCCTTTGCCTCCTGCAAGGAGGACAGAAGGGCCCACCCCAGTTCCAGCCTGTGCTCTGAACCACTGCCATCTGCCGCTTCTTGTCAAACAGCCACCATGGTTACCAGAGAGAATCTGATTCCTTTCTAAAAGGTCCTAGAAGGAACTGATCTCTGCAGGACTCATAAGTTGAGAACAAGTTTCATGGTGGTTCAAGTCTGAGCCTGAGGGTGAACAGACCTGAATTTACAACCTGGGGGAAAGTTTCTGATTCCCTCTTTGCTGATGTGAGAGAGGATAATAACAAGATCACATTTATGACAATAATAACACTAGGCTGGGTGTAACCCAGTGGTAGAGGGCTTGCCGAGTACACACAAGGCCCTGGCTTGGATCCCCAGCACCACAAAAAAGAAAATAAAAAGAAAATACCTCTTTCCTTGGGTTGTTATGGGAATCCAATGAGCTGATACAGATTTAGCATTTTCATGATGCCGGGCACCATGAGTCAGTGCTCTGTGAGTGTCCCAGGTTTGTTGCTGGCATGGTTCTTGGTACCGTGCTCGTTACAGCACCCATGCTGCTCCTTAAGTTTACTCTGGTGCCTGTACTGGGCAGGTCTGTCCCTGAAACATCACAGCATTTTGTCTCCATGGCTTGGCTGCATGGCTTTTTCTGGGCCTCAGCTTCCTTGTCTGTATCACAGACTCCAGTGATTTGTGGTTCCTACGTAATAGAAAAGATGATGTACAATAGCCTCCACAGATATGGGCCTGGAGGGTAAAATGCAGGCTACGAAGGGAACTAAGATGAAACTCAAACCCCAGAGTCCTCACCCTCACCTTTCTCTTTCTGCTCCAGTCAGCTCAAGGCCTCCCTTTTTGTCCACAAGGATGTCCCTTCCCAGGACGCTGGGCATTTCTGTCTACCTTGCCCACGTGGGCTGGTAATGCCAGGCTGTTTGTTTTTCATGTATGCTTCTTAGCAAAACAGAAAGTAAGGTTCCAGGGAATTAGGACTTTGTTTTTTTTGTTTGTTTGTTTTTCTTCTGTTTCCTTTTCCTCTTGCCTTCTCCTCTTTCTTCTTTTGTGGTACTGAGAATTAACCCAGGACCTTCACACTCAGTTATGTCCCCACTCCTTTTCTGTAAATTATGAGATAGGATCTTGCTAGTCACTAAGTTGCCCAGGCTGGTTTGAACTTGTCATCCTCCTGTCTCAGCCTCCAGAGAGTTGGAGATTACACGTGTGTGCCCCTACTGGTGGCTCGGATTTTATCTTACGTATTGTCATGTGGATAACTATTTAGAAACTAATAATAGATGCCAAATTCAAGGAAACCACTGCCTACCACACATAGTGCAAGATATCTTCACACAGAACTAGTATTGAATAATATCACAACGGCCTTGTAAGATGGGTGTCAGCGCCTGTACTTTCTTGCTGAGCAATGGGGCTCAGGAAAGTAAGGAAGGACGTCTACAGCCTCTAAGTTTATTAAGAGCCCGGTTTATTTTTATTCCTTCAGTGCCAACCAGAATACCAGGCACAGGGTAAATTCAGAGTAAAAGCATGGTAAGATACCTTCAGCACCCCTTTCTGATAAAGTGGAGATTTAAAAAAGTGCTACCTCTAAATGCAACTAAAATAAAGTCTAAAGGTGGAGGGGGGGGCGGATCTGAGCACGCCTGTGCTTGGTTCTTCCTGGCAGCTGTTTACCCAGCAGGCCGTAGCTCACCTGGGACCCAACCAGGGAACCAGGCTGGGAAGGAAGGGAGGCTGCAGCCCTCACTGGACCCGAGTTTCCTGTCGGAAGTGCAGGGGCCCAGCATCCAGCTTCTGGTCCATTGTTCCTGGTATGGAAGGTAAAGAGCCTTCTGGTCCTGGGGGAACCCCGAGGTGTCCTCTGTTTCCAGAGCAGAGTTAATGAGCTCCCCTATCCCATATCTAGTGTTTGAGATACCCCTGTCCCTTCTGTGGGGGTGGGGGGCCACGGAAGGGGTAAGGTGAGGGGCACCGCTGTGCATTCCTGCAGTTTTCTTTTTTGTTTGCTTGATGGCAAGGATATGCAGTTTTAGCTAAACTATTTATTTTATCTTTGCCCATCGTTTTTGAACTTTGTGCCTCACGAGGCATCTTGGGGGTGGTACAGATGCACGAGGAGCTCCCCCATACTTCCCAGATCTCTGGGCTTACTCTTTCCTCTGTATACTGTGAGATCTGCCTGTCTGGAAGGATTCGGCAAAGGAGACTTCCACCTTCTCTGCTCTGAGCAACTGCAGTCTGCCGTTTTCCATTGCCTGTCAGGGATGCTGGGTTACTACCAGACCTCTGTACCAGTTAGCACTCAGGGGTTAGGGGAGGGAGTGTAAGTTTAGTTATCTCTCAGTTCTACGTCCTAGGTTTTCCCGGGCTAACGCATTGCCCATTGCATCATAGAGCCAGCATATTCAAATTCAAAAGCACAGACCAGGGTGCAGGTCCAAGCTGAGCCTCTTACTAGCTGTGTGATATTGAGCAAATCACTTCACCTCTCTGGGTCTCAATGTCCTCACTTATAAAAGGGTGATCATAAGTCATACTTGTATTACTGTAAGGCGCTGGAAATTGTAGGGTGATGGACCGACGATGCCCGGCACCTAAGAAGCACTAGATAATCGTTTATCAAATAACACCACAGCATCTTAGGGGTCTCTGGAGTCTGTCACCGTCCTTCCCCGGTGCAAATTCTTTATTCTTTGTCTTTTGTGATCCAAGGCCCCTTTAGTATGCCAGTGACCTGCTGAAAGGCAAAGTAATGAAAAATTTCTGGTCCTTTATTGTGGAGAACACTTTTATCTTCCTTACTTTCTGCTTCCGCATTCCAACCTGAACCTGAGACCTTTCATCCCAAAGGCTTTTCATGTTTCTTTCCCCCCAGACAAAAGATGTCTTTTCCTCCCCAGTCTTCCCACTAGTGCAACAATACAGGCTCAGCCTACACGTGACGCAGTGCAGAAGCGGCCATGACCTGTTGGCTTCCTGTAACAATCTTTACTTCTTACCATGCAAAGATAAGGTGCACATGTAGCCTTCGAACCTACAAC